>BMAW01070847.1:0-10581 GCA_019974015.1 Nephila pilipes | reverse complement strand
TTACGTGTGGTTACTTCTTTAAAAGAAATTATGATGAATTATAACGTAGGAAATGCTTATTTTTAATTCAAAGCTATATTGTAAGACACTTATATTTTAACAGATAAAGGTATACTGTTAAGGTTTTGATAAACACGAGTTTTATACGGCTTGCCATATATTTAACAAATAATCTAAAATTAAATTTTAAAATTTCTTTTTGATATATATCATTTAATGTAAATATTTTATCTCCGCGGAATATTATGGTATCTGTCCTTTCGGAGCTGAGCATTATTATTTCTGTTTGAATTTTGTGTTGCATAAAACATTAGGTTCAGAGGAATGGAAAGATACATAAGAAATGCTCATGCAAAATACGAGCATTCAAAAGTTGCATTATGCAGATTTCGTTCTGAATTATGAAAGTTTCCTTTACGAAAGAAATTAACTTGAGTTTATTCAGGAGGATAAGCCAAGAGTTTCTGGAATAAACTACGTTCTGGTATGGAGTATATTTAATAGAATAAATCAAGTAATAGATTTTATAAATATCATTTGAATTTTATTACAGTAAAAGGAATATTTATTTTGTTGCATAAGATTGTTTCTATTTTGCCTTGAAAATAATTTAACAAAATACAAGCAAGTGATGTATATAGTTTCTAAATACAGATACAATTTTATAAGTACTAAAGGAGTGTGAAGTGTTGTTGGAATAAAATATATTTTGGTTTATATATTAAATAAAATAGTTAAATAATGGTTTTTTTTTCCAATTCCATTTGTATGCAACTATAGTTAAAAATAATTTTGTTCAATAATACTTGAGTGTTTCGATTTAGATTTGAAATAATTGAACTAAAAGCTAAGAAATAAAATACAAATTTAATCGATACAATTAAATACTTTTCTGCTTTTTTGTGCAAATTTTTAATAAAGAGATATACTCTTACTTAGATATTATGTCCATTGTTTTATTATTGGAGAATTTCCAGTTATGATTATGTTATTTTTATCACTGTTCTAAAAATATTTTGAGTGATCAAGGAATTTGCGTGATTTTTTTTTTATCTCTAAATAATTAATAAAACATATGAGATAGTAATAACTATTTATTTCTACATCAATTTTAAATAAAGCAGGTTTCACAGAAATGGTGAAAAATACTCTTAAATGTCGCGGATAAAATAATTCCGGCACTTTTGATAAATATGCTTATACTTAAATAATATTTATACCTAAATATTGTTCCTTTTTCACTCAACGACTGAACTAGTACTGCATTATTATATGAAGTGAGATATTATACTGCATATTATATTTTTTGCGCTCTACGGATAGATTGGTCAAACGGCTGTTTAACTTTAATTCGTCTTACTTCTGGAATCTAATCATTTTTCCAATCACCCATTTGATTAGTACAGTTAGGTATTGAATGAGACAAAATTGCTTTTTTCGGATCTTTGATTATTTAAGTCATTCTCTAGTCTTCTATACCTGGGAATATATTTCTTAAACGAGTCCAATCTTAATCGAAAAACTAATATAAAATTATTTACCTAGTTTCAATGGTCAATGGGGTTCAAATCCTTTGTAAATTTAGAGATGAGGTCCGAGAGATTCATTGACCCTATGAAGATCTTTCCTAGCTGTGATCCAATAACTTGCACTACTAAGAGTGAGCACAATTCCTTCGTTTATAACTTCAACTCATTCTTTCAATAACTCCGCATTAATTTCCTCTCTGCATGTACGAGGGCCATTCAATATTTAAACACACAAACATTTTCAGTGAAGGAAACTTTACATGCCAGCAACTAAAATTCATAAATGTTAACCAGGTGAAGAAGGCTATTCGGCTTTACGTGTTTTACGTTTACATAAACATGACCTCTGAAGTTTTTATTATGATGGTGCTTCCACTTGAAGAAAGTACTTTTCAAAAACAACGTTCTGTGAGCTGAATTTTACTTTCAGATAGTGTAAAACCATCAAATATAGTATCTTAGACAAGCAACAAATTCAGCAGTAGTTGCATCAACAGCGCAAGGTCTTCCACAGGACTGGAAAAGGTCAATAATGGTCTCAAAAGTATCATCGACGAGCTGAGGGCCCATAGTGCAATTTTCTGTGATTTGAGGCAACACATTATCAACAGCCAAAACTACTTTGATGTGATTGTTTGGAATGCAAAGCCCACGTTGAAAAAAAAATGTCGGAGATGGCAGTAGGAAGCTGTGCTTCTACTAAACACCGCTCGACCTCATACAGCCCAATGAAGGTAGAAATTATTTGCAAAGTGGATTCGGAGTTTCTACCTTGTCCTCATTACATCCTTGACATTGCGCCTTCGGAATTTTATCTGTTTGTTCCTGTGAAAGACGCTGTGTATGACATCAAGTTCAATCCCAACGATTGAGTAAAGAAAATAGTACAAAACTGGTTCCGAGATCGAGGTAAAGAATTTTTTTCTTCAGGAATAAGAATTCCAAACAGCACAAGTGCAGAGAAGTTGGTGGGGATTACGTGGAAAAGCAATAAACAATTGCATTAGTTTAAGAAAACATTTTTTGCTGTAAAGCTATGTGTGTGTTTAAATATTGTCTGTTGAATGTATACATTTATCTTAAATGCACTTCTACAATCTATTCACTATACTTCTATAATTCTAATCAAATCTGCGTAAGTCACGTTTCAGCTATTGGGATAGAATTTTCAATTCAAAAATCATATTTTTATAGCCTCAAAGTTCCCTCTTGAAGGGGGAAACGAAATAAAGTTACGTTACATCAAGTGGCTTAATTTTAAGTCTCCATTCATTATTACCTCAATATAATTCATTTAATGTATCACTGTTCTTTCAACGTCACAATAAAATTTTCATAATTTCATTAATTATTTTTATAGATAAATAGTCTCTTAAATTGGTATGAAGTTTAAGAAGAGAATTTAATAATTCTCTAACTCAACACGATACTTTAAATACATAATCGCTAAATTATAGGAAACATATGACGTCCAATCCGTATGCATGAGTGATGTAATTGTTACCCCTGCCTCTTGAAGATTCTTCCCTTTCCCCCTAAGCCAGGCGTAACTCCTAAAGTCATTTCCCCTTTCATTTGGGGCAATTTTCTCCTCAGTATTCTCTGATTCTCGTTGATCGAAGCATAATTATTGTCTTGGGTATCTCATTAAACGCTTTGCTCAGTACTTAGTGAAGAGAGAGATTCTCTATTAGTGAAGTATTAAATATGATAAAGAAATTTATTTTTCATATTTGTTAAGTTAGGAAAAATAATGAGATGTATAATTAAAAATAACAGGCTTCATTATTTAATATGTTCATTAATTTAATAACTTACGCTACCGATTCATAATACTTAATTATATGTACGCTTAATAGAGTAGGAATTCAAAGTTACCATGTATTAAGGCATGGAAACCTGGTGATAAGAACCTAATACTGTCCTTTAACCCTCTAGGGACTTAAATCTTTAGATAAGTGCGGATATTATGACTCCGAGGTACCCTACTCCCTCAGGGACTTGCCTTATTCACGCAAATACTAGACCCGTGTGGTGACCGGGAATGACAGAATAGTCGCACTGTAGCTCATGCATATCGTAAGAGGCAACTAAAATGGGTACCCAGCGTCTGGGGGTATAGCCGGGCACCTTGTTCCTAGGAATTATAGGGGACCTCAGGGACTTGCCTTCTTCAGGTAAGTATGGGCATCATGACTCCGATGCACCCTAGGGATCTTTTTCTTTCCAATGGGGTTTACTGTCTTTGGTGAACACGGGTTACGTTCTCCCGGGATACCCTAGTGATCCTTTTCTGTTTTGGACCCTCCTTCTTGTCTACCAATTTTTGCCTTTTCTTCAATTTTTTCACGTCTAGACCACAGTTAAATCTTGCTTGAAGGAGCATAGCTACGTCTGCCTCTTGCGCCAATAACCTTTCCATTCACTCACTCACGCAATTACAAGTATAACTCATCCGAGGCACCCTAATTATCTTTTCCTATGGGGCTTACTGCCTTTAGTCATGCTACCACGGGATACCCTTTGCCATCCTGATCTATTTTTGACCCTTCTTCCTTGTCAACTTTTTTTCAAAATCTTCTGTTTTTTCAAAAGTCTAGATCCGAGTTATTTCTTGTTTAGCGCAGCAAGGCTATATCTGGCTCTTGCGCCATGAAACTACTCCCTCACTCACCAAGACATCCTACTAATCTTTTGCCTGAGGTTTTCTATTTTTAGTGAATATGAGTGACGCTCCCCCGGAATACCTTAGCCAGTCCTCTCTTTTGGCAACCTTCTTTCTTGTTAACTAATTTTTATCTGTTTTTCCATTTTTTAAACGTCTAGAACACAATTATACCTTGTTTGACGGAGCATAGCCATATGGGGATCTTGTACCATTAAACTTCACGATCACTCATTCTCTACTACCTTTTAAGTAAGATGACAAATGTGATGTTTCTTATAGGAAGGATATGACTTTAATTACTGTAGAGAAAAATTAATGAATACTTTTTTTTGTGAAAATTTTGAGGAAACATAGTGAATACAAGGCATATTTTGTCTTCAATTAAATAATTCTTACAGATTTGTTTATGAAATAAAAATGAATTGCTACTTAAGCAGTTATAGAGATTTCTTACAAAAGAGTTTTCAGGAAAGTGAGCAATATTTTCTTCATATAGTCGTTCTTCCTATCAAGTGTCTTCACTTTAAGACCTCTATATACATTTCTAATGACTTGCTTTTGTGATGAATCAAAATATTAATAAGTGACATCAACGAAATTTGAAAATAATTTTACATTTGAAAGTTTAGCTGGAGATCTAGGCATAATAATCCTATATTAGAAATTATAAGCATATATTTCTCATTAAAATGCTTTAGATGTGCATAGTAAAATTTTTAATTGCTGTCCGTTCTGAGTCACCTTCTCCGGAGCCTTTGAAATAATAGGATCAGCTGTCAATTTTTTCGAGAATAATCTGACTGTAATTAATTATTTGTAAAATATCTTACATTTTCAAGGCATAATATTTAACTTTTCATATTTTTGATCAATTTAATTCACACGAAAAATTATATTGCATTACAAATCACAAATTTGTCTTGTTCGGCTCTATTTTTCTACCAAAAAATTAATTTTTTTTTTCTGCAACAATGTTTAATCGCTTAAAAGTTTGAACAAATAACTTTCAACATGTTCGAATTTTCTTAAAATCGTGCACACAATATCTGGGACTTTCATTTTCCACATGTTTGATGTATTACATTTTGTGGAAATTCGAACAGGAATCATTTCTCACGTTTTATCTGATTACGAATAATCAAATGAAACTGAATATATTATAATTGAATTGAAAATTGTGTACTAAATTCTAAGCAGAATATGAATTTCCTCCACGTTGAGAAATTTTAAAAAATCTATTCCTAGTTGTTTGGAAATATTCATTGGAAGATTGGGTGGTTTCCATGGTTACGAATGCAAGAAGGCTTTCACATTTAGTCCTTCTAAAGTTCTATGCATATTTGGAGTCATAGACTAATATGTGAAGCTTATCTCATTATGCTTCCTTCATTTGAATTCGACATGGATTAATGCTGCTGGCTCGATTTCTGAGCTTTGTGCCATTTCTAGGAACTAAATATAGCTCAAATGATTAAAGCTTGCTGTTGCATTAAAAATAAATCCGGATATTAATCTCTGTTGAATTTAACGTGATAGCTAGCAAATGTCAAACTTTCTTATAATTTAAAGCCCTCAGGAATAGTTGAATATTATACACGGAAAACATAGGCTGCAAAAGAATATTAGGAATAGGTATTATTTGGCAGTTTGTACGTTTTGAATACAATTATTATTTTGTTCCAAGGCAATATGTGAATTAATACGTTATTTTGGATTAAAATGAAGTTTTGTGTGTGTGTGTATAAGTAGGCGATTTTGGAATTTTTTGGCGATTTTTAAAATAAGTTACCAAACTACCCTGAAGGAGTAAAAATTAATACGATAACACACCTGAATAAAATCTTCGAACAAAAAATTGGCAAGTTTGGAGGGCATCCTATCCTTCCTTTTAACTTTATTTTAATTTTTACCCTTAAATCTCACTTTTAATTAAATAATTTTACGTCATTTTCAAATAAGCATTAGATAAATTTAATATGTTATTTTCTGGCATAATGACTGAATAATACATGAGCTTGGATGCTTTTTAAAATTAAATAGGTTTTCCTTTTCTAATAGTTAACGAAGTATTGGAATATGCAGTTCCGAAAGGTCTATATCCTTAAATAAGAATATGCAACAAATGTTGAATGGTTATTGGATTGTTTAAATTGCTCAATTGCTCAATTAAAATCTTCAAACTTTGCAGTAAATTCAATAATTTTTTTTATTTCGAAGTAAATTATTTTGAGAAATTTGTTCCTTTAAATTTTGTTTTTTATTAAAATTAAATCGTTTTTATTGAAATTACGCTGTTTTTGAATTCCTTAATTAAATTAAATTTATCGTGAAGATGGAAGAGTTGAAAAAACTTTTATAAAAATATTACGTTATTTAATGTATTTATTAAAAATTTTACATCAGTTTATTTAATGCATTTATTAAAATATTGTATTATTTTAAACATGGCTGTATTTTATTTATTATTTTTTATCTAAACATTTCGTGAGTTAACCGCCTATTGCAGTATCAATTAGTCGTGAAAGAAATTGTATCCTCAGTTTAGAATAAGTATAAAGTACAGTACGACAAATCGGCATCTAGATTATTCAATTGAATGAGTGTGATTGTTTATTAAAGTCACACTGAGGAGCAGTACAGTCTTCGAGTATTAGCGATATTATTCAATCGAAATCAAAATAAATTAACGTAGAAAAGAAATTCTGCAAAAATCTTCTATTTTTTTTCTCTTCAGAACTTATGTACAGCAACAAAACGGAAAAAAAGCGATATGAAATAAAAAAAAATTAGAGTGATCTATTATAGCAGCAATGACAATAACAGGAAAGTATGTTTTTTTAGTTCTTAAGTTTAGTGTTAAGAGGCATAGCTGTTGAATTTTGATTTCAATGGAGATTATTACTAAAAGATATTAATTGCATACAAGTTTAAGGGCAATTTTTTTAAAAAAAATAGTTCAAAGTTATTCATTAACATTTTCATAGTTTTTTTTTATGGCGGTATTGTTCATGAACTTAGGAGATTTGCAGATTCTGGCATTTTGAAAGAATTCCAGAATTTGGAAAAAATAATTTTCTAAAGATTGTTAATATAAACATGGTCTCTCGCATCACGACATGAGCATGGGCTCGTTGGAAGACATAGGATTAACAGAACAAATCAAAATCGTATTGCATGATGTTTAAAGATAAAAAAGAACATACGCCAGGAATATGTAATTAGATATATTTTAAAGGATAATAAATTTTTATCAAAACTGAGTTATATCCTATTTCAGTTGCACCCTTGGGAATAGACAAAAATGGCACAGGATAGCACCATATTCTGGTATTCCATCTCTATGGACGGATGTGGTAGTCAAGTGGTCAATGACGCGTCCTTATGGTCGGAGTTTCCTACGAATCGTGGTTACGATTCATGATATTATCAAAGACATGCCGTGTAGCAGGGCTGAGGCATGTTAAATCTGTCGAGGCTTTAAATTCTCTTTGGCATGGTGTGGAAATTTGAAGAGTTGTGTCAGCTCAGGTGTCGTTTCTCGTCACTTCAGGTGTCATTTTTTCCCCCTGCCGCCAAGGGTGGTGGATAAAATAGGATTTTATCCAATACTCAATATTATTCTTTCATCCATGACTAATGTCAAAAAAGGGAGTAATCTAAACCATTACACCACATTAAGAATAGCAAAAAATCATTTTAAAAACATGTGTTTGGAGAGTTAATTAATATTTATCGTCACAAACCTTCGTTTGAATGATCAAGCAAATGTAGAAATCTTGCTGAGTAGAGTTTGTTGGCCCACACTATTAGTATTTATAATACAGATAATTACCATTTTTATTTGGATGTCGTGTAGCTCGTATTATGAGTAACTACTTACAGTAACTACTTAAATTTTGATTACATTGTGTTTTGTTTCTAAGCAAAACATTATTTGTTTCTTTCATCGACTTCCATTTTTAATGAAATATTATATTCAATGCAACGAAGTGATTTTAACTTCATATGGGACGAATCTTAATCTGCAACATTTCGCGAGTTTTATTCAATAATTGAAATGAATGTCTAAACGGCCGCCAACTAACGAGGTGGAGCGAGCCAAATTAGCGCTAACGTACCAAGTAAATGTACCCACAAAATGTGAGGAAATTGAATCTTGTATTACATATATCCTTACTTCTAAGCGTACGTTTTGAGCAATATTCAATTTGTATTCATATTCAGAAAAGCCTGTTTGTATATATTACATTTCGTTCTGAAAAATATAGGAAAAAATAAATAGAATAATTAGATATGTGCATGCATCTCTTGCATACAAATGTACAAAAATGTTTCTATTTAATATTAAAATAGTGTATGAGAAACATTTGAGGGTAATGAATATTTATGAAACTTTTAAAAGAAGTAGTTCAGGATTTATTTTTACATAATGTAGCATTTCCTAACAATAAAATCTTATTTATGTATGTTAGGAATAAACTTTCTCTTCTGAGGAATGCAGTGATGTTATTTCATTTACCAACTTTAAAAATAGAAATGTAAAATGATCAATGAATTATATTTATTCGTTTTTTGGTATATTGTTAATAACTAATAAATGTCATTTTTACCTCCAGAAATACTATTTTTTACAGGATTATATTAAATACAGAATAGAACTTATCTTTGATGCTCTATTTAAAGTAGCGTACCTCTGTATTATTGTAATGTAGTGTAGTTAACATAAATTTAAATGTTATTGATTAAACCTCAGTTAAAATATTCAAGATAACTGTGAGTGTTTGATATAAAGGACTATAGGTGTTTATTTCATTACTGTTATAAAAAAAACTTGTTAATACTTTTTTAAACTAAACATTCTATATTAATGTTATTTGTTAGTATTTTTTATTATTAATTTTATTTACTTTATCTTATTTATATGTAATTTGTTTCTTCATCTTATTTTTTTGTTTTTAATAATATTAAATTACTATCATTATTATTTAAACCCATCGTTCTTCTTTAGAACAAAATAGTGAAAATTTCTTTCGTGATATATGTTTATATTGTGCCGATTACTTAAACTTTCCAAAACTCAAGAACAAAGATTTTGCATGAAATAATTTGTTAATGAAATGTGAGATAAAAAAAACGGAAGAAAAATGTGCATTAGATTTATAATATTTTGATTATTTGTAAAAACTTTTAAGGCTGGAATAAAAATTAAAAAAAAAATAGTTTACATTCAATTGAAAAATTAACAGTTCTTGAAGTTACGAGTAAAAAAAATAAAAATAAGTTAAAGTTTGAATTATACTCACGGACAAAAAAATTAGCGCACCAAGAAGGAATCGTCAAAATGAAACGAAGTTTTACATACGTAATGACTATTTTGTTATAAGTAAATGATTAGAAAATCAAAGAAAAAGGATAATTTATTTCAGAGAAAAAAGCAAAAGAACGGAGGATTTAATACCCTTTTAAACCCCCTGTAGCGCGAATGCACGATGCGATACGATCGGGCATTGAGGCATACAAATTCTGTATGATGTCTTGAGACATTTCGTTCCATATTTGCTGTAACCTTGCCTCTAGTTCGTTCAAACTCGTGGGATGCCCAACTCGCCGTCCCACATGATCCCAGATAAGCTCGATTGGAGACAAATCTGGGGATCGGGCAGGCTAAGGAAGGGTAATAACAGTGCGGAGACAGTATTGTGACACCCTTTCTGTGTGAGGCCGAGCATTGTCTTGTTGAAAAATGGCTCCTGGGAGCCGTTGCATGAATGGCAACACATGTGGTTGCAGGATGTCATGGACATACCGCTGGGCTGTCATGGTGCCATGGATCAATACTAAGGGTGACCGTGTATTGTAGGTAATTGCACCCTATACCATCACACCAGCTGTGGGAGCGGTGTGTCACTGTAAAGCAAAGGAAGGATTGAGGTGTTCACCACGGGGTCTCCCCACACAAACACGATTGTCATCACTGCTGAGATTGAATCTGGATTCGTCGCTAACGACGACCTGGTTCCATTAAGCTGCAGTCCAGTTTCCTCGTGCGTTGCACCACTCCAAACGGAGGCGTCGATGGGTGGGCGTCAAGGGCAGCACACGTAATGGGTGCCGCGATCCCAAATGTCATTCAGCCAGGCGCCTTTGTATGGTTTGAGAAGACACAGGGGCCCCAGTGAAGGTGCTACCTGTGCCCGGATGGCGGCCGATGAAGCAGTTGGCTGTTTACGTGCATTTCTTATGATGTGGCAGTCTTCTCGACGACTGGTCTGTCGAGGGTGTTCTGAGCCTAGTCTTCAAGTAAATGACATCCCTCGGATCCACTGGTCCCAAAACCTCCTCACAACACAATCAGAGCGGCCTAATTGACGAGCTACTCGCCCA
>BMAW01070839.1:12551-32955 GCA_019974015.1 Nephila pilipes | reverse complement strand
ACTTACAGAATAAAGACAGTTTTCATTTATTATAACTCTATTGGCAAAACTTTCATTATATGCTTCAATTTTTAAGGTTCTAGCTCGCCTATCAAGTGTATTTTTCTGAATAAAATATACAACATCCACCCCAATTATCTGAAAAATAATCAAAGAACATTAATTAATAAAAAAAAATAATTTAAATTCAAATATAAAATTGATCCAACAATTATTTCTTTATACATAAATATTTATCACAACTGTAATTTACTCAATGCAGGAACTAAAAATCAATTTGGAAGGAGTCGAACTATATCCTACAATCAGGTCAATACTGGTTCAACTAATATATACTGAAAATTCAATACACAATAACAATATTTACATTGTTCATTCAATTCCACTGTTGAAATCTGCTTATTTTAATAAATGTGACCAGTATATCAGCACAGTTTATTTACATTTGTATATGACCTTAACACATTATCCCATTTTTTTTTTTTTTAAAAAAAAAAAAAGAGAGAGAGAGAGATTAAATAAAATTACGATTTTTATTTAAGAATGGAACATTTAAAAAAGTACTTTTTTTAAAAGATATGGAGCTTCAACATTCAATCTGCAGCGTCTCTCAATGATGTACACAGCCCCATCTTCACTATTATATTCATATGTGGTATCACTACCAAGGAAGACTGGTATCATTTTACATGTTGGAAAACGTTTTTCATATGCCTAAAAACAGATACAAGATAAAAAAAAAAAAAAAAATATTCACAAACTGATATTCATATTTTGTTTAAAATTCAACTATAATTTACACTTTATACTTTTAATCATCAGAAAATTTCAGATTAATATCATTTGAAAATTGCTAAATAAAGAGCATTATTTTATAAAAACTACTTTTTATGAAAAATAACAGAAAATTTCAAATTTACAACAGGTAAATAGTGTAAAATATAAATAGCATAGTTTTTGTTCAAGTGAAATAAATTTCTGAAGAACACTTTTATAAAACATATATAATTATGTAACAATATTTAGAAAAAGGCTTCTTTCCAGAAGAATTGTGCAATCACCACCTGTTTATGAATTTACAAATCTATCTTTTAGAAGTGACATATTCTGCTCAGCTTGCATTCTAAAGCCCAGTACTTTACATGCATGTTTATTTACATGTCTCCAAACCACACCAATTACAGAATTAAATTACAAAATAAAATTGTTTCCCTTGATAGGTAACTAATTTTTTTGTTTTCATTAATAATATTGATGTAGGATTTCTTGCACCAATGCTCTGCTTGTCATGAAGTCAAAGCAGATAAGCATTTGAATAATTAGTTTTCCCTCACCTGTTTTCTTATTCTTTTGTACAAAGTGAGAAGTTGAAACAAACTCTGATGGTTTACTTTTGGTTCTTTGAAATAAGGAGCACATGAAAGAATGTAACAGTGTGGAGTAGAGTGTTAGATTCCTGATGATCAACTCCTCAGGATATAAGCAACTAATTTGTTATTCTATCAATTAATGTTTCCTAGGAGACAAGAAATTAAGTCTATTTGCTCTTCTTTCCGTATATTTATATTAAATTCTTTGTCCAGTTCATAGGTACGTGAATAGTATTCTATAGCACCATTGCATACAATGCTGCCCTCTACAATTCCACTGGATGTGAAAAAGAAGGAAAATAATCTGAAGCATACTTTCAAGCTTTATCTTTATCTTACTTTGTCCTTATTTTGCAACTTAACTTTTTGGCTTTTTTCTTAAACAAAAAATATACTAGGCAGCTAAATAATAAAAATAAAACACAACTGGAAAACAGTCCATCTATATGATGAAAAAAGGGAGGAAATTAAAACTGTAATGAAAACAGAATACACAATTTTCTTTCTTCCTACCCCAAAGTAATGTTATGAATGTAAATATATATCATGACTTACATATTAACAAAGAGTTTATTATTATTATTAATAGCTACTATTTCATTTCAGTTTATTTTTTCCACTTGATTTGAATTTTACACAGGCAAATAAAGCAACATTCACAATCTTAAAATTGTAACAGGCTGAATTGAGCAGTAAATGCTCTCAATCTAAATTTATCTTAGATTTGATATTATTCAGAACTACTTTAAGCCAGCTTGTTTATTTCTTTTATTTACACAGAAGTATAATTTAGTAAAATAACATGTAATTTAAATTATTTCTTATTTGCTTTATTAATAAAAAAATAGTTTAAAATTGGTGCAACTGAGCCATTTTGTTATTTCATTTGCCATTCATTAAAAAAATAAATACAAAGGTAGATTAAAGAAAATATATTGATCTATTCAGATACCATGTTAGGCCATTACAGAATAATAAATATCTCCCATTTTGGCAACAAAATAGATAGCATTTAACCTCTGAGCATATACTGTATCTCAGCAAAAAAAAAAAAAAATGCCTGTCTTCAGTAAAAATTAAGGTGATGAAATTCTATAAAAAAAAAAATTAGATATCTTAATAAAATTAACTTGCACAATATTAACAAACAATTATATCTTCAGAAGTTTAAAAAGAAAACTAAAATAATTATTTCCATGAAAACATGTTAGCTTTTTTATATTTCAAAACAGAAATACTTAAATGTGCATGAGTGATGATACAAGAGTCAGATATAGCTATGTGGTTCCAAACAAGATGTAATTGTGATCCAGAAGTTTGAAGAAAAGGAAAAAAAGATAAAAATTGGTAGATGAGGAGGGTTGAAAATAGAGAAGACTATGGTATCTCAAAAGGAAGGTGTCACCTGTGTTTACCAAAGACAGTAAAACTCATAGGAAAAGAAAAATATCACTATGATGCCTTGGGTAGTAAAGCCTATACTTACCTGAAGAAGATAAACCGGTTAAAGGACAGAAGTGCTTAAAATTATTGTAGAAAACAGTTTAGATTATATAAAATTGTAGGGTACATAAATTGAGAAAAGGTTAATGTTTAATAAAAGACATAAATAAACAAATAACCTAAAATGTATGAATAAAAGTTTTCTTCCTCTTTTCCTACTTAAGTAATTTTTTTTCTTAATAAATTCAATAGTTTATTAATAACAAGCTAAGCCACTATTATACGTATTGACATGAATCTTGAACACAACATAAATAATTTTTTCCTAAAATCACATATAATACACCAAATAGTTTCTAATCAGTGTTAATGCTGTGTTAATGTTGAATATTATACATAATATGCAATATAAAAAAATTACTAATTATTATCCTCATGGAGCAGATTTTTAATTAAATGTCTCAGGTGTGCATATTTTAGGAAGAAAAAGTATTTCTGAATTGAATACATGTGTTATAATAAATTATGTCGATTCTATTTCATTAACATGTTCATTTCAGATTTGTAAAAAAGCGGGAAACAAAAATTGAGAAAGAGTATGAATATTTTCAACAATGAACAAAATGCAGAAAAAAACTCAATTTATGTAATTTCAATTTATGCAATATTGAATTTTTCTTTTAAAAAAACAGGTAAAATAATTTCTGCTAACCTTACTGTCATTGACAGTTAATATATTAACAAAAAGACACACAGGACACTAGGGAGGATAAAAAGGCAAGAAAAAAGGACTGCTCTCAAAATATTTCCAGAATGAACCTGATGTGATATAATACAAATAATTGTGGTGAACACATAAAGTAATAAATATAATAGAAACAATAAAAAAAAATCTAAATTTAAAGTTATATTAGTTCAAATTGGGAATAGGGTGTTCCCGTAGAGATTGGTGACTTTTGGGAGCGATAATTGGCAATTTAGGTCATGGTAACCCTAAGCATACTCAATGCTTAAGTCACGCACGTTTGGCAACCTATCTAGGAAGTCGCTAATCTCCTAGGAGACACTCTATTCCCGATTTGAACAGTTATACTTTCTCAACATTTTTTAAAACATTGCTTAAAATTTTAAATTTTTACATTGACAATATCAACCACACTGACTGAATCTAATCTGTCATCAATGGTATCCATTAAATTATCATAACAAAAACTTATCACAAATCAAACAAAAAATACATATTCAAAAATAATAAACTTATGTCGAAAAACATAATCAAGCATTTCTATTATGATTATGATATGAATGATATTCTTAAATCAAAAATTATCTTTAAAAGAAGGAAAATTTCTAACTCATCATTCAGCTAATTCAAATTATATTTATTTTATATTACTCAATGATATGTACATATATACTCAAAACAGACTTACATTTATTAACACCTATTGCCTAAGAGAAAGATTTCAATTTGAAGTAATAAAATATCAGTCAATACCAGCTATATATTTTATACTTAGATTACATTACACTACTTATCTTTCTTAACAATTTACAAATACAACTGTTATGTTATATATTTTAATCAATCGAAATTAAGAATTTACTGAAGTGATATTATTTACCATAAAAAAAAACAGAAATATGCTTATGAATAGTAAAAAAATCATTACTTACAGCCATGACAAGCTCAAAAGGATACTTATAAATCCTGATTGGAGATTGATATTTTTGAACCATGATTTCAGTTTAAATATATGTCAGCATTCAAAAGAAAATATTTTAAAAGTAATGTATGAAAATATTGCTAATCAACTGTTGAGAAATAATCCCATTTTATATATTATGTTCACGTATTGGTTGGCCAGGCTACTAATACATGAACACTAGAAATTTGCATGATTCATAAATATTGGATCTCGAAACAATCGGAATCTGAAAAAAATTTGAACAAAAATAATCAATG
The DNA here is from genome assembly GCA_019974015.1 of Nephila pilipes. Classification (NCBI taxonomy): domain Eukaryota; kingdom Metazoa; phylum Arthropoda; class Arachnida; order Araneae; family Nephilidae; genus Nephila; species Nephila pilipes. Next base: position 28,176 of record BMAW01070839.1, on the reverse strand, counting down.
ATTGCATTTTATTTACGGTTCAGTATATTAAAAGTCAATAATTTAACTATTAGAAACTCATCAATAACTACCATTCGATTTTAAATATTAGGTATATTAATACAGCAAAAATTATATACAGTGATAATAGAAGCAAATACAGTTTGTTTCTATAATTTAATCTAAAAACGTTTTGCGAAGTCTTTCTAAAAATAGATCAAGTATAAATAAATCTTAATCGATATAATTAATACTTCTAAATATAGCATTCATTTATAGATAAGTTCATTGCAATACAATCGATTTATTTACTTATAACTCATAGTTTACAATACTTGATTTGGTAATTTAATAATGCATTATAATGTAATCACATTACGTATGATGCAAATAATTCACAGAAAAAAAAAATTATAACCAAAAATTTCTTTAACATACGGAGAATCGACTCACACATATTTCTCAAATAAAATACAAGTACGCCACAATCTTACGTGTCAAAGAAAGGAATTAATTTTTTATGCTGACAGAGGACGGAAGATCAAGGAAACACAAAAATTATTTACAAAATTGCTTTGGCTTACTTTTCCGTGTTTTCATCTGCCAAACTGTCATGAAAATTAAAACAAACCCCTTCATCAGTCTCAATTCTCTTCTATCCAGCTTTGTACTTTTCTTCTGCCATTAGTGGAAACTCAATAAAATTTTAATTTTTTTGAATTCCACAAAAAAGAAAATTTCAGAAAATTATTCCTTTTTTTAAAATTTAATTCTCAAATTAAGCTTTAGAAAATAAACCTTAAAAAATTAAACATAAAAAGCAGTTCTAATGTATTTTTATTTACTTATATTTATCACTGAAAAAAATTGAATAGTAAAATAACTTTGTTTTCATTTTAATTTTAAAAAATTTTCACCGCTTTTAAAATTATTCATCATAACATTTACATTTAATTACAACTCAACTTTAAATGTCAACATTCTTACTGGGCGATTGAAAATATGTAGACTTCTTCCTGCTACTTCTGTTTCTGTTTTCGGAGAAGTAAGTAAGGCTTTCTGCAGTGTCGCATCAGTTATGTCAATCATGCTAATTCATTATACTAGATCTCATTCTGTTTTATTTATTTTCGGAATGTTAATAATCTGTTTTAACAACTAGGAACTTATTCGGAATTGTAGAATATATAAAAAATAAATTTTCAAGAGAAAGAAGCGGTAAGATTGAGGCGCTGTATTATCTGTTTACCTTTCAAGCATGACAAATTAACTCTTATCAGCAACATATAATTTTCTTTTGTTCGATTTCAAATATTTTTCCTAAATGCTGAGACTTTTCCCCCTTTATGAGCTGACAACCGTATTGACAGTAATTATGCTGCATTTTCTGATTGTTTGACAAGAAAACAACTAAATCTGGGATCGGATCGGATTTAATTATATTTTTTTGAAAATAATACTTGATGTATATTCACAATGTGTGTATTTATAAATGTTTCATGATTTATTGAAAAAATTTTTATATATTATGTATCAACACATTTCAGTAAAATTGCAGTAATATAAAGCGTTTTCATTTTAAGCTGATAACGTATTGTTTATATTATATCCTTATTATGGGTTAAGATATAGCAAAAAAGAATTATTTAAAGATTATTAATCAGAAACATTAATAAACTTATTATATTAAACATGTTTTAAATATATATTTAATTTTAAATTTCTAAATTTAAAATATGTAATATTCAAATTTTAACCTTTTCAATTTTCTACAGCTACTGATAATTTAATGATTATTGACTAAAATGATAAAATAAAAAAGGATCGTAAATGAGACGGATTCAAATAAGTATTTTTTTTTTTTTTTTATGAATGGACTCTGTTGTATGAAATATTATTTCTAATTTATCTGAATTATATTTAATGAATAATTGTTAGATATTCTATCGATAAAACAAATATTACGATTCAAAAATCATATGTACCATTATTTTTACTATGATGCTGCTTTTCAATAATTATTCAGAGTTTATCAATAAAAATGTTTTGAAAATATACAACTTTTTTTTTTTTTTTGAAAAAAATGGCTATTTTTTTAAATGAGAAATTTTTCACTGAATAAACTCCTAAACAAAAGTAGTGATCAATTGATATTATTTAACTTATCAAAAAAAGCAAGTGAATTAAAAATTTTGAAATCACCAAATTTTGCTAAACTTATTGAATTAAATTCTGACTTATTGAAAAGTTTATGAAAAAAAGTATTTCAAAATTTTATTACAATAATCTGTTAATTATTTTATAAAACATGAAATGTACTTTTTGTATTAAAAATGCCAATTAAGTTCATACATATTTTGTGTTAGGTATTACTGTTAAAATTTACTTGCTCACTTTTCAAATGAAAAAAAAAAAAATTGTAATTGATGTAATCAAATGCACATAATTTATTCTAAATGAATTTCTCAGAACAACCTGACATGCCTAGATTTCTATACAGCATCATATGTGCCATTTTTATCTTTATGTTGATAATTACTTATAAAACATTTTAAATGTTTATATTTGTGTGTGTATGTTTTTTTTTTTTTTTTTTTTAAAAGAAAAAAAAATTTTTTTCTTAAGTTAAAAATGTGTATTTCATAAATGAAATCATTTTTGTATTTTATATTTCTTATTCAACAAAACTGTTCTTATTTATGAGGTTCAATGCTTTTTTTCTCAAACTGTATACCCTATTCTTTCTCAGATAAAGAATTAACTTAATCTAGAATTATCACACACCTTTCCTTAAATTTCATAAGCAGAAAAATATATCCATTAACAATTTATTAACCACTCAAGGGGCTATATTCTAAGAGGTGCATTTTGGTGTACCAGATCACTTTTCAATTTTTTATCGTTTGCTTCAATAATAATTACATTTAGCTTAAATATGTTCAATTTAATAATTAATGTTTCCTTTCATTTTAATATCAGAAAAGTTTACTGTTGTCCATCTCTCAATATTTCATCATTTACTTTCTTATATTTAATTGAGTAATTTAATAATAATTGCTAAAAAAAAGTGCAACTTTGGTGTCTAAATCTGTTCTTTGCATATAACTTTTTTTGATTTTTTTTTGTAATATTTACTTGGTATAGGTAAGCCTGATATGGAACCATTCTTTTTGCAATATGTTCCGAAAAGTATCTTCAATTATCAGATATAAATTTGAAAATCTACTTTGCTCTTATGCTGGCGTATATATTAATTATTCAGTCTTTATTCAAAATATTTCTTTAATTTTATGGTAAAAAACTTCTTGAAATGTCTTATTTTAAGACTATGTAGTTTTCATTTCCCTTCCTAGATTGTAATATATCTTTTTATAGATATTAATTTAAAACATAGATCGAAAAAGTCCATTGCTGAAATTCAATAATTCTTACAAAATATTTAAATTGAATTATTTTTCATTACAACATTTATTGTTGTTTACATACAACAAAATGTTAGGATGTGTAGTTCAATTACCAAAATTAAATTTTCCATTTATTATGTATAAAAATAATTAAGTTCAATGGTTAATGTCTCATAAAGAATCTTATCTATTTAGCTGTTTTAAAGTACCTGATCTAAATTATTTATCTTTTATTATAGAATTAAATTATACTATTTTATTAAAAATCGATATCTATATACTTAATTTCTCTGAAAGAATCCCTTGAAAAAATATTTGTTTTTCTTTATTCTGGATTATTGGTTAGTTCAGGGCTATTTCGGTATATTTTTCACTTGTTCTATCTTGTAATTTTAAATTAGTATAAATTTTTTCTTTCATATTTATTATATTAAAATTAATATAATATTCAAAAAGGATATTAATTTGGAATGTTATATGATACCATAATATTTGATTTTTATATCCATTATTTTAGCCTCTGATAGGATTGAAAGACAGATAAAAATATATTAAAATGTATTTTTGAATGATTACTGTAATTTTTATTTATTAAAGTTTGATATATTAAAATTCATAAATATTTATTTCAAGAAAAATGGCCGTGGAGGAAATGAATCAACAATTGAATAATCTATGTAATAGTTTGGACACTGTTCTGCAAAACATTTGTGGACCTCAGTATTCAAATGACTTGAAGAAATTTGCTACCAACCATCCTTTTATATTAACTGGTATAATTGCTGTTGGAATGTTCTCAGCCATTCCTTTCTTATGTTTTCTTGGATTCACTTTTGTGACTCTTTTCATTGCATTACTATGTTTCCTTTGTATTGAAGGTAGGCATATTTATTTTTATTTGATAGTTTATAATAATTTTTCAAGCCCTTTTATTTAGGTTTAGGTACATATTAATGCTTTTTTTTTTTTTAATCATTGCTTAGATTACACTATTTTAAATACATGTAGAATTTTAGATCCCTATGTGTTAATTGCTTTTAGCTTATTACATGACTGATAATGTTATCAAATGTTAATAACTGTAATTTAAAATATTTTTTTTAAACATTGGAAAACTTACTAGCAAATCATTTAAATATATGTGCAAATATTTTTAAAAACTGAGAGAAAAATGTAATTTTGCAAAAACTTTTTTTTTTTTTTTGGAGGGGGAGGGACTTAGGGAAATATTATTAATTTTGTATGCCATTCAAATAGGGTAGTCTAAGTGTGAGTAAGAAGTAAACATTTCATAGAATTAACATTATGCTCATGAAATCAAAATGGCTGGTAAATTAAAGCCTTAATACTAAAAATAATTTTTTATATTTAAACTTATTGTGCAAGATTGTAAAAGTCAGTGCAAGAAACATTACAAATGTGTGCAGGATTTTTGCAATATTTTCAGAAAATTATTATTTTAATTTTAAGAGAATACTGTCAGTCTTGCATAACAATTGAAGTTTAATTTGTTTTAATAAATTAAATGTGCAAATTAGCAACATGTGTTGAGGAAACTTTAATGATTTAATGTACATTTCTGTAAAAATATTCCTAGCACACTCTTTGTTTTTTATTTATTAGAAATAAGCATTTTCCTAATCAAAGAATTTATGTTGTTGCAACTTTAATTTCCTTATATTGATCATTGCACATTTTCAAAACAATGGAATTCATTTACAGTCATGAAAACATTTTCCTGTTTTGAAAGTTTTAAAATGTTTTCTTCCTCTTTTATATTACTAACAATTTTACCTTTCTATTCGACAAGAAAATTAAATCGCATCTCTACTGAATGAATTTTTCCCCCTCTCTTCTGACTGTTCTTATTAAACAGTTTTTTCATTCTTGTATCTTTTCTCCCAGTAATTTTTTTTCCCCATTTTTATTTACTCACTGTTATTGGGGTTTATTGTCAGTCTTTTTTTTGATTCGCTGAGTATGTAATTCATCATCTAAAATGTCTGTTTCGTATACTTTTCAAAAATCATAATTTAATAGAAAGTTTTCTAACTTTATTAACATTTAAAATTAGTTATTTTGTTGTAATTTTATTTGTAAGGATACATTTGATTCAGTGCTATATTAACTAGCAGTTTTGGGAGAAGGGAAGGTAATCTGGACTAACCAAAATTTGTTAAAATATTTCTTAAAACCATTTAAATTGAATATATTCACTAATGACAAAAAAAAAAATCTGCATACATCCAACGCTAATGGTATTATAATCTTTAGTTGTGATCAATAGTTACCCATAATATAAATTGGATACTCCTTCACATATCTTACAAATAATAATTTTCTTTGTCTCTTTATATGTTTGTTTCCCTATTATGTTAAAATAGTTGGATTAGAAAAAATTATACTCGAAAATTCTTTGTGAAATCATTCATTTAAAATCATTAGTAAATTATTTTAAACTATACAAAATTTGTGTTAATTGAAAATATTTATGATTTTACTAAAAGTCAAAATATTTATTATAAAAAAATATTTAAATAATACAGAAGTTTCAGAATGTCACTCAAAAACAAATATTTGCTTAACATTCATAGAAAAAAAAAATTATTTTAAAAATAATGAGCAATTGCTTTGAAGTTACTATTAAGTGACACTACTCTCATAATATATAATTTCCTAAAAGTATACATTATTTACTTTTCATGGATGAAATAAATGTGGTCTGATTAAAATAAGTAGCAACTTATAAAAGAATGAAAATGCGAATTCTCTAAAATTACTACTAGGCTTTCACTAAAGCTTGTCCCTTTGTGTGATCAATTTATTTTTCTTATATTTCTAATATTTAGCACTCAGACTACTCAGGGTCATATTATAATGCTAACTAGACCAGTGTTTCTTAACGTGGGGCCTGGAGGGGGGCAAAGAAGGAATTAGGAAAATGACTCATTTAGAGCATAAATGATGTATTTATTAATAATATTGCCAATTTTTAACATATATATATATAATGAGGTGGAGGCATAAGAATTTTTAAAAGACTTATGGGGGCATAGTAAAAAAAAAAAGTGGAGAAACACTAAACTAGACTATAGCATAGTGTTTCCTTAGGAATGGAAAGGGGACAGTGATTCATACTGTTTTATTTTTTCTTGTGTAGCTTTATTTCTTAATACTGAAATCATAGAGTCCTGTAGAAAAGTAATATAGTTCTGAAACTACTGCATGTTAAATAATGAACTGTTTAATAAATTATTGTTTATTGGCATGTGTTCGCTTATTTTAAATGCATTTGTTGTACGCTTCATTACAGGTTCGATTATTGCAATTGCTGGCCTTATTTTCGTGGGGATAGTCTCCTTCATATCTATCATTGTAGGTGCCATCATATCAGCTTCAGCTGTAGGATTTTGGATTCTTCAAAAAATAAGATCTGTTTTAATAAAAGCAACTCAGAATCATTCCAAAAAAGTGTCAAAAAGAAATCGGCCCTCTGTTGAAAAAATCACAGATGAATGAATACTTCTTCAAAAAATTACATCCGTTAGAAACACAACTCGGAATCATTCCATAGAAATCTCGCAAAGAAGTCAATCATCTTGTTGGGGGAAAAAATTACAGATGAATAAGCTGTTCATAAGAATATATTTTGTTAAAGTTGTTTGCTCAAAAGGGTGAAACACTTAATTTTTGATATAATATTTTTGCTCATTTTATATTATTTTTATGTATACTAAATATATATAATTGTTTTGTATGCTTGCTTGATTTATCTTTTTTCTCGTCGAGTCTCATAATGGTAGTTTTTAGATATACCTTTAAGAGAAATATTGTATTATTTTAAAGAAATCACATAATAATCACATCACAACCTTTTCTGACCACAACAAGGCGTTTAACCTAAATTATATGGAATGCAATAAATGTCACATCCCATGACCTGTGGAACAACTATTTGAATTAATCGATTTTGTTTCAACGTTCGGTTATACAGATCCGACGTAGCCCCATAATTGCCGGCGCCGATATTTGATTCAAGTCGTGAATCCATCACTCATCAAGTGGTGGCAAAGTAAGGTTCACAATACTTACTGAATTTGGTATAGAAATAAGAGGTGAATAAGGTACCTACTCGCATATCGTCCCGACCGTCGTAGCTTAGAGTCATGGTAGCGAGCTCATGAACGGCGTTGTTTCATTCGTGCCGTGGGTTCGAGTTCTGATTCCTCTAAAAACCCGTCTGTAGCGAAGGTGATGCACGTTAAATTGGTCAAAGTTCAAAGTCCTCACGATTGCGGATATGTGGAAGTTTGGAGAATCGAGTTCCCTCTCATTTGTTCTCCTCGTCATTTGAATGTATTTCAAAATTCGGGATCCTTCAACATAAGCCCGCCGAATCTCGTGATGAAACTAAAGACCCGCCTCGTATCGAGGCTGATGTGTGTCAAATCTGACGAGGTTCCAAGTCCTCTCTCAGGCGTGGTATAGAAGTTTTCAGAGATGTCGCCCTCTTCATTTGACCGAGGTTCTCTTTCAAAATTACGAGGTCCGTCGCCAATAGCCTTCGTGTTGTTTCTAAGGTGAATAAACAATCAAAAAATTGTTTTAAAATACTAAATGTTGATAATTACTCAAATAATTTAATACAGGTAATTAAAAAAAATCAAAGAATCTTAAGTGTTAATAAACAATTTTAAAAAAAAAATGAACTAAAACCATTTAGATCATTGGCTCCTGACCTTTTTTTTTTTTCCCTACCGCCCTCTTCTCGGGAAAAAAATGCTCACCAGGACTTTAAAAAAAAAAAAAAAAGTACTCGCCAGGGATTTCTCCTCCCCTCTCCCAAGAAAAAAGAACACCCGAACTCCTCATGCTTGAAATCAATGATATAGTTGTGAATTTTCAAATATTTTGTAAATATTTCAATTTTTATTCCATGTTATTAAAAACAATGTCCTACCTCCGAAAAGAAAAGTAGGAAACTCAGTAGAATTAACGGTATGCTGTCAGAAATTCGTGATGGTGTATCGACGATTGTTTGATTGATTATGAACATCACGCTTGGAAGCAACACGAGCGTTGTGATAATTTTGAACCTCGGTTAAGTGACGAGGGCCACTGCTTAACTGGCACCTCCCTCTCCTAACTTCTACATCACGACAATAGAAGGACTTCTAACAGATTTAACGTGCATCAGCCTCTCCACCCCCTACACGGCAGGAATTGAATGGCATCTGGACTCCAATCCATGACTCGGCAGAAAGAATACCTGCGGTAAACTCGCTACCATAACTACTTGGTTACCGCTGTCGTAGTGTTTCAATGGGCTCCTTAATGCCGTGAGCTGTCGATTTTTTTTTTTAAAATATAGTTTTGTTGAGTGAGCTGGAAAATACACACATACACTGTGGTTCGCCATACTGCGATTGGTAAACACGGGTGACGCACTCCCGGGATACCCTAGCGATCTTTCTCTATTTTCGACCCTTCTTGTCAACCACTTTTACCTTTTTTCACCTTCACGTCTAGACCACAGTTTAATCTTGTTTGGCGCAGCATTGCCATATCTGGCTCTTGCGCCAATAAACTTTACATTCACTCACTCACTCACTCGCCATACTGCGAATCCTTCACATACTATTCAAAAAGGTATTGGGAACAAAGATATAATGTACCAATATATACTTTTAATACTGATTCACCTTACTTAACACGTTCACGCCGGCGCTGCAATTCGTGTTTCTGGCCCATGGGCTGCGTACAACTAAAGTGGAAAGTACCGCAATTATAACCATTATTGTTCTTTATTTTATTTACCGCTATTCCTGTCTTGCAATTCGGTGTACATTGTATGTCTAGACCGAAAAATGTGTTAGTAAAATCTAACATATTGTAACTGTGGCTGAATAGAAACTAAAAGAGTAACAATATATTGTAATCGTTGTGAGGGTCAGCCAAAACTTTGTTTGAAATGTTTTAAAAAATTGCACAGAAATAAATAAATAAAGTTAATTTTATAATATTGAGTTGAAATAAGATAAATCTTACTTTTTCAATTATTATACGTTGAATTTTCGTTATTTTAATATTCAACTATATGGAATTTTTTTCTAGACACTAAACAAACTAAATTGTTGGTGGTACACATCTGATAAACATTCAAGTGCTAGCCACCGAAGTTAAGCGCCGTCGTAAACTTGTTGAAAACATTTACAACTATTTGTTGAATTAAATGTTCGATGGTTTTTAGACACGTCAAATCTGTCGATGCTCCAAGTATCCCCATGGGGTCGCGGTTGCCTAGTGGTTAAGGACGCGGCCGGCGGTTTTCCTCGAGTCATTAATTCAATCTTTGATGCTACTAAAGACCCGCCGGGGCCGATGCACGAAAAATCTGTCGTGTCTCAAAGCCCTCCCGTTGGTGTGGTGTGGAAGATAGAGTGAGGTGCCTACTCAGGTATCGCCCATGTCACTTGACCGAGGTTCAAATTTACGAGGTCCGTCGCCAATAGCCCTCATGTTGCTTCAAAACGAGACGTTAATAAAAATCAATCGGTGCCGCGGTAGCCTGTGGTTAAGGCATCGGACTCGCGACCGGTGGTTTCCGTCGAGTCATGGGTTCGAGCCTTGATGCCACTAAAGACCCACCCTGTAGCCAGGGCTGACGTACGTTAAATCTGTTCTGAAGTTCTCCCGTTGGCGTGGTGTGGAAGTTAGGAGAGGGGGGTGCCAGCTCAGGTGTCGTCCTCGTCACTTTACCGAGGTTCAAAATTAAGAGGTCCGTCTCCAATAGCCCTCTTGTTGTTTCTAGTGCGATGTTAACAAAATCAAACAATGAATTTTAGTACTAATCAGCCTTTTCAGTGCGCTCTTGCACGTATCGACCAGGGGATGGTAGTTGGCCCTCAATTGTGGGGCTGAATAGAAAACCCAACCCCTGGGCACAAGGTAGTATTGCTCAGGAGTTGGGCATTACTACCCTTATTGGGAACCACTGATATAAAGTATAGTACTGCTTTAATTCAATCCAAGGTCAATGGCTCTCTACTTCGTTATAGTATCCACGAACATGCACAGTGTTTGGTTTTATTAACGTTTCTCTGGGAGCAGCACGGGCTATTGGCGATGGACCTCGTAAATTTGAACTTCAGTTAAATGACGAGGACGACACCTGAGCTGGCACCCCCTCTTCTAACTTCCACACCTCGCGAATGGGTGGACTTTGGGCTCCGACAGATTTAACTTGCATCCGCCCCGGCTACACGGCGGTTCTTTAGCGGCATCAAGCCTCGAACCTACGTATCGACGAAAACCACCGGCCACCAGTCCGCTGCCTTATCCACTAGGCTACCGCAGCCACCATACACAGTGAGCGCACAATAGCAGGCAATCCAAAGGTGCAAATGCAGTGCCAAAAATGTTTTTTAAAATTTTCCCATACCTTTAGTATTTATTCTTTCATTGCTACATCTTGTTTTTTTGAAGACATTATTTGAAATAAAGCTACAATTATATATTGATGGAAAACAATCCCATTCAATATCTTCACAGTTGTACACTTTTTATTCGACTTATTAAAAACCCAAAGGCTATAGACTAAACAGGTACCGTATTACTTATTTTATCAGCTGATAAGTTATCTGTAGTGACTATAAAGATTGTCATTTGTATTCTTTCTTTTAAATACAGTAAATTCACTTTTAGGGGAAAGGAATGTTTTAAGAGTACTACTTAATACAGGCGAATTTTACTAAAGATAATCAAATGTATTCACATGCAGTTGCAAGAAGAGCTAATAGACTAATGACTGTAATTAAATTCAGTGGAATGCCCTTCTGGCAAGGCAGCACCTTGCATCATAACTTCAATGTTAATAGCGGTTCTTTTTTTCTTAATATATATTCATTGTAACCATTTTGTGTAACAGATTTGATTATCTTCCATAAATTTGGAATCATTAAATTAACAATAGCTATCAGTCTTCAAAACTTACAGACAAAAAATTGTAATTGTAGAAATTAGTTTTTTAGAAATAAATGGCACTCTCAACGATATTGAAAGTGAAACGTGTTATTTCAATTTTTGTTTAACAATATTTTAGAATTCTTTGATTGGTTATTTATTAACTTCGCTCTTAAAAATAACACGATAACTATTAGCGGGGACCTTTTAGTTTTTAACCACGGTCAAGTGACAAGGGCGACACTGAGTTGGCACTTCATTTCTACACTACTGCGATTAAAACTCCGTCAGATTTAATCTTGCTACAAGTGGTATCTCGGGACTGGAATCCACAACTCAACTGAAGCAATACCGGCCGGCTGCCTAGCATTTTTGATTCTATTTTTTATGTAATGGATAATAGGACGTATTTGATAACTATTGATTTGTTTTGAATAATGTATTTTGATTAGTTTCCTTTATTCTATTTTGAGATGAGAACTATGTGATCTACAACGTAAATTTTCTATTAAATTCATTTAGAAATTGTGTGGCCTCGACAGCCAAATGCTTATGCTCTTGAGTTCGCTGTCGGCGTTCTTTCCGTCTAGTCATGGGTTCGAATCCTGATGCACTGAAGACCCGTCGTGTAGCGAGACTGATGCACATTTGATCTGTCGAAATTCCACTTCTTTCTTGTGTGTGTGAAAGTTTATGCAGTGGGATACTGGCTCAAGTGTTGTCCTCGTCACTTGATCAGGTTTAAAATTACAAGATGAGTCCGCAATAGGCCTCGAATTGCTACTAAGGGCGACGTTAATAAACAATCAATCAAAAACTAATGATTATGCATTTAAAAAAAATTTAGATGTAAAAGGAATTTAAAAATTTAGGCATGATTGTCTTTGTTGCTCTGTATCCCTCAAAAATCGATGAATCAAAATGTTAAAATTTAGGAATAAGTTGAAAGATTATTGATTCGTCACGAAATTCTTCAGTAACCGATTATTTAAAATTTAAAAATTAGCATTTTAATTTTTTTTTAAGTGAAATGTATAAGTCATTCAGAAAGTCCAAAAGATGGCGCTCGTAGCATCGAAAATTGTTTGTTTTTAGTAAGTATCACGACTCACTGAACAGCTGTCTAAGTCTCAGTTATATTCGTGATCAAGAAGCATTTTGCGCCTTTAAAAATTCTTCATAACTTTTGCAGCCGATGAGATCATTCTGATCTTCTTTGGAGCAGATTCTCCGGAAACAACCCATTGTTTTGATTGTTGCTTGGTTTCCGGTGCGTATTGATGAATCCATATTTGACAGATGGTGAGAACTTAGTGCGAAATAACGTCAACTCGATGCGGCAGCAATCAAATTTTTATTTGACAGCAAATGACTATCAAATCAAAACTAACTCAAGAATCAATGTCAAATTTCTTTCGGCATCGTTCAACAGATAGCAGCACCCAATGGTAACAACAATTTACCTTAATGATGCGGTCTGTCTTCAAATGCAAGTACTTTTTGAACCAGCCTCGTAATTTAAAAAGGAATTATTTTTCCTGATGAATTATAATTGTAAAAAAAATGTACATTAGAATAAGTAAATGTGCAATTTTTCGCTGTGCAATCCATTCTTAGCAGTATCAGTGATTAGGAACAAGGAGATCAGATTCCTTCCCACTTTCTTGTGAAAAATGGAATTTTTATTCCAATTTAGCCTCTTATAACTGGGTATTATGAATCAAACTTTTTTGTAAACGCTGTTTTCTTATTACCTAATTATCGTAATTTTTATTTCTTTAATTATTAAAGAATTTATACTTAGCAGAAATATGCAATTCCACCGTAGTTAGACTACTGCATTGAGGTTAACCGTTTCGTGAAGCACCATAGAAATAAGTGGAGATTTGTGCTTTATATATGTGTAGCATGTATTGTGAATAAGGGTAGCCAAGGAGGATGAATACGTCGAAATCTACGCCAAGTGAAAACAAAGACACTTATACGTTGTTTTAAAACAAAAATTAAGCACGTGACTCTGAGGAACTTATTTTATATTTTAAATCTTTCTATATAATTAATTGTATTGCTTTGAACACCTAATTAAATATTGTTTAGCACAAGCAATCTCACAAAGACTTTTATTTCCCCTTACATATTATACTGCTGTTTGTAGAAAATGCAACACCATGAAAGAATCATCAGAATCAAATGAAATTTAATGCAGAAACGACTTGTACTGATACAAATAAATGATGAAATTTTCAAAACAAAAGAAACAAATTAAGCGTCCGAAATCAGTATTTGGTGCAGCCACCATGCGCTGCAATAAGTGCTGCTATACGACGTGGCATGGAGTCAAACAGATGTTGAATATCTGCTTGAGGAAGAGAATTCCATATCGCTTGTATGCGCAACCAAAGTTCGTCTTTGGAAACTGCAGGACGCGGATCACGAGCGAGACGCCGACCAACCATATCCCACACGTGCTCAATAGGCGACATATCCGGTGAATAAGCAGGCCAAGGAAGAAGTTGCATGCGTTGTGCTGAACAGAAGTCTCGAACAGTCCGCGCAACATGTGGGCGTGCATTATCCTGCTGAAAGATAGCTCCAGGGATGCCTTGAAGGAAAAGAACGACTTCGGGCTGTAGCACTTCACGGACGTACCTGTTGCTATTGAGATTACCCTCAATTCGTATCAAATTGGATCGTCCATGATACGAAATCGCACCCCAGACCATAACTCCGGGTGTTCGACCACTATGTCGTTCAATAATACACTCAGGAAGGCAGCGTTGACCGGCATAACGTCTAACACGAACACGGCCATCATGGGTCCACAAATTGAAGCGTGATTCATCTGAAAAGACAACTTGGTGCCAATCAGCTCGCCTGTCTCTGTGCTCAAGAGCCCACTGCCGACGCAGCCGTCGATGATTCGCCGTGAGTGGAATCCTGTATAAAGGCACCCTTGCACGCAATCCACGGCGCAGCAGACGACGACGAATTGACGAAGCCGACAATTGTACACCTGTAGCAGTAGACCAACGTGCTGCCAGCTGCCTGGAGGAAGCTGTGCGATCATTCACCGCCATGCGGAGCAGGTGTCGATCATTCACCGCCATGCGGAGCAGGTGTCGATCATCGCGCTCTGACGTCACCTTCTGTCGTCCAGTGCCTGTTTTTCGAGTTGTTCGGTGCTCGTCGGTCCACTGCTTCCAAACTCGCATCACTGTGGAACTGTTCCGCTGCATACGAGCTGCTATTGCGCGATAGGAAAATCCTCCTTCTCGAAGGCCGATTATCCTCCCTCGTTCAAACTCCGTAAGTTGCTTGAATTTCTTATTCTTCCGTCGTGGAGGCATACTCAGGTCTCACTAAACGTTTGCCACTAACAAATAATCATAGACTTTTTTCAACGTCCCGCTACAGCACTTTATTTATACGCTTTCAGCATCAATTCAGAGGGCGCTGCGCGCGCCGCGCACGCGCGATGGCTCTGAAACTTTATTAATTTGCATAATATCCTATAATTGACATTTGCTGCGAATTTCATTTGATTCTGATGATTCCTTCATGGTGTTGCATTTTCTACAAACAGCAGTTTATGTAGTGTAATACGATACAAAATATGGTCTTGAGTAAACTCAAGAAGGATTTTAGTAAATTATTATTATTATTTGTTATTTTTTTAAACCAGCCATTTTTTTTTAAATGAAATTATCAGTGATCATTTTTTAATACCTCGAAATACTTCTATTTAGTTATAATGCATGCGTAATATTATTCTTTTTTTGAAATATGTATTGAATAGTATTAATCAAAATTTCAAACAATACAGACCTGCATTAAAACGAAACCACAGTAAGTTGGTAGGCGCGGCTAACCTGCGTCGTGGAACTGGATCATCTGAACAAAAATTTAAACTTTTATGTATATAAAAAATATTGAAGTACATTTCACATCATAAGTCATTTGTATCATATCCCATTACTATGGGAATATCTCGGAACATTGACTCATCTATCGTCACATTTTTTTTTCAATATCCTTGTTCAGAAACAATCGGAAAGTTGAGCCATTAAAAAGCACTCGGGCCGTCTTGAGCGAGTTTGCGATATACAATGTATACCTAACCAGGAAACCTCTGAAGAGTGCGGGTGTGCGTTATGAAGCGCGGAAAGGGAATGCGACGAGCTAGGATCATGCGAAATCCCCAATCTATTTGACTCAAATGCATCTGGTTTCAGACAAACTGAATTTTCGTTTTTTTTTTTTTTTTTTTTTTTTTTTTTTTT
>BMAW01070839.1:0-12451 GCA_019974015.1 Nephila pilipes | reverse complement strand
GGTTGTTGTTGTTTTTTTTAATTATATTTGTAGAACTACATTTAATTCAATAAAATAGAATTTCCCTTAATTAAGTGCAGAATATTCTTGTTTTCTCTACTGGGGCTCGGGAGGATAAGTAGCTTCCTTCGACTCGAGATGTTAATGAGGTAGTGGTTTTTAACGTGAGAATTCGAATTGGTGTTAAAAAGAGTTAATTAAAACGAAGGTGATAAATCGAATTCACCACACATACATAACGTAGCCCTGCCTGAAAAAAATGCGTTTCCAAAGCGGGCGGCAAAGTCTTTTTGGTTGGACCGCCCTAGAATGAATTGTCAAAATTTGCTTCTCACCGTCCAAATTCGCGCAGAAAGCGTCGAAAACTTAATATTTCGTAGCTAAATTTTGTGAATGTCTATTATCAAAATCCCCGTTATTTTTTATTGACTATAAATTTTTTGCCTCTCTTCCCACTGCAAATTCCCAATCGCCGCCTTTGACTCGAAGGACTTTGTTAAAGCCGACCGCTCAAAAAGCTATTTTTAGAATTTATATACATGTGGGATCCAACAATGTTAAAAATTATTCCATATCTTTCGCGAATTATTTGAACATCTTCAAATATTGCAAAGGTTACGCCCGAAGAATTCCCACCTCTTTTGTACTACAAACTTGTATTATTAATTTGAAATTAAAAAAAGGGTCTTAACCAGTAGTTTTCACATTTTTATTATTGTAGATATAAAATCTTAAGATTCATTTTAATTTCAAAATAAATTATACCGATATGTGTGAGTGGAAAAATTAATTATTAAAGTTACCTTCCCAATTCATCATTGTGCACAGAACAGGATATTGTAAAAGTTCACTTTTTTATAATTGTAGATAAAATCTGAATATTTTCATTGTAATTTCGGTATTATATGTGTGAGTGGAAAGAATTAATATTAAATTTACATATCAAATTAATTATTATGCACTAAACGGGATATTGTAAAAATAACACAGTCCAGTAAACCGTTCCTGTGATGGAGTAATTTTTACTTAAATACGTAATCTTTTGGTGTCCAAAAATAAATAAATAGATAGATATAAAGAGGGAAAACTAAAAACATTTGATGAATTTTTAGCTTCTAACTTAGCTGTGCTAATTTTAGCAATAAAAGTTTTAAAACCCTGTACATGGAAATTAGATTTAAAATTTTTTTTGGATAATTTTTGTAAAGGGTAAAAAAATTAACTGGTATTATGGTTTTAGACGATTAAACATGTCTTATGGATCTAAACTATCTCACTCAACAGTTTAAATTATAACAAAATATAGTAAAAATCAATAAAACAAGGATGTCACAGTCCCTTATTAAAAGTGCAAAAATGATATTACATTTCAATAATATCATAATTTTAACATATTTAAAATAGCATATCACATAGGAAATATTCACAACTTCAATTGCTAAGAAATAATCAAGTAATTTCTTACCCTGGAAAAATTTCCGAGTATGTTTCTTATTTTCATTTTAAAATCTCTCAATAACAGAGAGAACTAATTAACAATTACTTCGTTACTCATCCTCAGCATAAATATGAACTATTTTAAGTTGTCATGATCATGAGCTCATTGCCAACATTGTTTGCGTCGTGGATTCCAGTCTAGATTCCGCTGAAGATTCGCTGTGTAGCAAGACGATTTGTGTTGAATCTATCGAGGTTCCAAGTCCTTACGTTTGGATGGTGTAGAAGCTAGGAGAAGGGGGTGTCAACTCAAGTGATGTCCTCATCACTTGATCCCTTCAGGAGGTTTACTTTTACGTAAGTACGGGCATCATGGCTCCGAGGTACCCTTGTGGTCGTTTTTTTCCTATAGGGTTTACACTCAATTGTAAACACGAGTGATGTGATCTCCTAGTAATCCTTCTCTATTTTCGACCCTTCTTATCAACCAATTTTTATTCTTTTTTTTTTTTTTTTTTTCAATGTCTAGATCACAAGTACAAACTTTTTGGAGTAACATAGAACCAAATTTGGCTCTTACCTCTATTTTCATTCATTCACCACGTCACTTGACCGTGGTTCAAGTATACAAGGTCCGTCGCCAATAGCCCTCCTGTTGCTACTAAGTGCAACATTAATGAACAGTTAATCATGAAATATTTTAACCACAACCAACGTATAGCTAAAAACTTACCGAAGCTCAACAGTTTATAATACCATATTTCGAAAACAAATTGCTTTTTAATCATCATCAAGGTACGTATTGGGCTTAAGATCATGACCATGAAGAGTGAATAATGTAAAAGTTTAAAAATATATTTAATTAAGTAGTTCCAAGTATGAATGAATCTATCTTTCAAATTTCTACTTGCCCTAATTATAAATTGCTTATTTAATTTGATTTCTGCTAGCATTTATGAAATTCGCCATCTTTCTGTGATCTGAGAACAAATTATGTTACTCTGCACCTTTTTTTCGTGTTTTTTCTCAAAATGTTGATTAGCATACCTGATGTGTTAGGAATGCTTCAAACAGTTTCCTCCACGCTTGATTTATATCTGAAATCTTAGTTTTGAATAAAAAACTAGAAATCAAATTTTTTAATCATGCATATCACGAAAAGAAAACGGAATATTAAATTAGATAATGAAAAAAAAAAAATAATAAGATTAACTTCATACTTTAGATACAAAATAATAAATTGATAATTGAAAAATGAATAGTATTCTTACAATAAAGTAGAATTTATAAGTAGTTAAGAAAGAAATTTTCTTGCATAAATTATTGTAATGTTTTATTTAAAAAAAAAAAAGTAAATCCCATTTGTTAATTATTATAATGGTCCGCTTTGAATTATTTATAAAAGACAGTATATTTTTAGCTCTAAACGTCCTTCTATACGGGGTATTTTAATTAAATTAGCATTTTTATTAATCTTCGTTAGAATTTTTACTAGTTTTTTTTATCAGAGTTATTTATAATAATAAATGACGGTATATTTTTAGCTATAAATTTTCATCTACGCCATTTTTTTAGAGTTAAATAACATTTATGTTAATCTACAAATCCCCTCCCCCTTAATTTTAAATTCAGGACATGAATGAATACTCGAAAGTTTGATTGCAATCAATGGAATTCTTTATAGATAGTGTAAAAACGATTGTGTAATTTTGGAAAATTTAAAAAGACATTATAAATGACTCTTTTTTTTAAATATACATAAACATATAACAATTCACATTCAGAATTTTCCTTATCTAAAAGTGTTGACACGGGCGATTATCAAGCTTTTTATCTCAATTTTCTTTATCATTGTGTTCTAACTTGCTCTTTAAATATGTTCCTATGTAGTAAAAAAAGAGTTTTGAATGCGATAAAAATATTAATTGATCTATATATATATATAGAGAGAGAGAGAGAGAGATCGCTGTCCCTTTATTTTAATTGTTTGAACAATGATATTTACGGTTAAACAATGATAATGAACGGTTAAGAAACACTCTTACGAGTTTCGTAACCATTTAACTAACTACCTAAATCCAATGTTTTTAACCTTTATAGGTGTGGCCACAGCAGTCTAATGGTTATGGGAGTGAGCTTACGGTCAGCTTTGTTTCCATTCGAGTCGAGGGTTCGAACCCTGATGCCACTAAAGACCCACCTTCTAGGGGGCATGTTAAATCTCCCAAGATCTCAAGTCTTCTAGTTGGCATGGTGTAGAAGTTTAGAGAGAGAGAGGTGCCAGTTCATGGATCGTCCTCGTCCTTTGACCGTGGCTTAAAAATACGAGGTATGTCACCTAAGCACGACGTTTATAAACAATCAATAACTCGTATAAGCTTTATTCATTATACGAGTATTAAAGGATGTACAAATTTTCGAAAATTGGTTACAGCTGAAAAAATTTGACTCGAACATGATTTAGTAGATTGAATCATTTTAAGCCAGGACAACAAAATATTAGGAAAGCTAAAAAAAAAAAAAAAGAACATGCTGAATGAGCATAAAAGAATAATTCCAAGAACACCCTCCCATTTAATCTGAGAATAAAGATTATGATAATTATAAATGACAATGAGTTTCAATGGCCAAACAGCTGTCTATACGTCCATCGTCTATGAAATTGCTACAACTGAAATTTTATCCAAAATTTGAAGCGTGACCGTACTGTTTTCTCTCTCACTTTTTTGGCCCTCTATATTATGCACAAAAAAAAGTTTTCATATGTTTGTGACACTTATAATGTTCAGTCTAAAAAAATTTACATAATATATTTCAATTTGCATATTATTAAAAATTATGACATCTTCATCTCTAATTCATGATTTTTTTTTTTTTTTCGTTTTAGAGGTTTCTTAATTCCATCATAGCAATCCTTTATGGAGGTACTATTAATCGGAAGTATTTAAATACAGTTAAGTGTAGTGGGATTTTAAAATTTATTTCTATAAATAAATAAATCTCTTATAAATAAAGTTCCCATGTAATCTAAAGTACAGGGGCGGCACTAGCTTTTTCGTCGCCATACGCAAACCCAAAAAATGCTACCCCCAAGCCTTAAAAAAAAAACAATTATAAATGATTCTTATTAACCAGAAGAAAATAACCGATAATTGAATCAAAACAATACTACTCATACAGATCTATAGAAAATTTTGTTACTGGAAAGTAAAATGTGTGTTTTTAACGATCTAATGACAAAGAACTTTCAAAAGAAACAATAGAAAATAGTTATTACACATTTATACTGTTATACAATAAAGAGCGAAAGTACTTATATAATAAAGAAATAAAAATCTTTAAAAAAAATTAAAACATTTTCTATTAGTTTGAAAATTCTTTAACAGTTTGAAGCAATATAATTGAAATATTTGACATTTACAAAGTTGTTGATTTACAATAATATCACACAATAAAATTATCATAGTTAAAATAACTAGTACATTTTATTTTATTTTCCAGCCTAGTTTCTGTAATTAAAATTATCATTTTTTTTTGTATTAAGTAATCTATTAATGTATTATTAAGCTGAATAATAATCCATATGTATCTGAAGCGAACCATAAAATTCTAATATTTTAAATGAATTTCATTAAAAGTTTATGAGCGACTTAAGTAATTTTTTCAACATGAGCAGAAAATAATTAATGTGTCTGAATTACATATTGCTAATTGAAAATACCTTTATAAGATTAATTACAATACCTTCAAGCTAAGAAAACAAACATTTATGCATATTAATCATCATAAAAATATTCTAAGAATTTGATTAAATATGTATAGATACATATTCAACGAAAAAGTGAATTTAGAGTGATTTTTAGACAAAATTACAAGACCTTTCACTAAATTGATGAAATATTATTTCTGTCATTCGCCTTATAATAAAAGCAAATATAGTGATATATTTTTACACTTTATCTTACACGAGATCAAAATACTTGTGCATTACGTAATCTTACAGCCCTGTAAAAGATTTCAAAAATGAAGATATAGAAGTGTGGATATCAAATAACGAGACTGACATTGCCACAGAAGAAATACGCATGCACCAAATGCCAGCGACCGACAACTGCTTTATGTGAAGTCTTCTCTTTCGAACGTATTGCCTCTCGTTTCTGTAAGCAAATCCTAACAGCCGTAGCCTTAGTTCGTGTTAGAGGTTTTATTTATCTTTTTATTTTATTTTATTTATTTATTTATTTATTTTTTTTTTTTTTTTTTCCGCTGGAAAAATGATTAAATTTAACAATAGAGCAACGAATTGTTGTGAAATTTCACATGAAACTTGGAAAAAAAAAACTATTGAAACTTATAATTTATTGAAAGAAGTGTATTGAAATTAATGTTTGTCGCGTGCACATGTTTTTGAGGGGCTTAAGCGTTTTGAGAATGGCCCAAAAGACATTGAAGATAATTCACTCCCTAGTCACTCTTTCATGTCAAAGACAGATGATAATATCGAAAAAATCGGTAATTTGGTTCGATCGGTTAAGTATTTGTGTTACTGCTGAGACTATAGGAAATGATTAAGTATCCGTACGGCAAATTTTGCGTAATAGTTATAATTTGCAAAAAGTGTGTGTTAAAATAGTGCTTAAAATTCTGCCGTTCGAACAACAAGAAGCCAGCAAAAATGTTTGTACTGACACTTTGAACACCATTGAGAATGACCCAAACTTATTGGAAAAGATAATAACGTGTGACGAATCGTGGTTTATTACAAATCTTCTTAACAATTGTAATAAACCACGATTGATGAAAACGAAATTGAACTATTGGTTGAACTGCTTAATGATACATTCAAAACTCTTAAATAGAATAACAATAATCTAGAAAATGTCTAAAGCATCGACAAGCTTGAAAAAAGAAATATAATCGCCCGAATAATAATCCTTAAACTGGAAGAGCCATTTTCACCGAGAGCCAAAAAAGCTCGAATGAATAAATCAAAATTCAAAGCAATAATTGGTTTTTTTTTTTTTTTTTTTTTTTCCCAATACTCATGAGATTGTGTACCTTTATTGGATTCCTGAAGGTCAAAATATAAATCAACATTACTACAAGGACAAGTAATTTCGCATTGTCTGTCAAAAGATTTCTAGCCAAATACAGCATCCTAGTGTTAGACCATCCGCCTTATTCGCCGGATCTTCAGCCAAGTGCTTTCTATCTGTTTCCTAAGGTGAAATCTGCATTAAAAGCAAAAAGATTTGAGTCCGTTGAAGCTGTGAAAGAGAAAGCGACACGCGTCCTGAGGGAAGTGACAGAAGACTTCCAGCGCTGTTTCGAACAATATAAGATTCGCATGGAGTGTTGTAGGGAAAGAGAAGGGTTGTATATTGCAGGTGATAATCAGTAAATATATATAAAATCAAAATAAAATGTTTTACAGCATCAATCTCGTTATTTAATAGCCACACCTTGAAATTACCATTTGTTGCTTAAACAGTATTAACCACTCTTATATATTTTTGTCATCCCTGCCGGGAGGGGTAAACTTTGAATTCGAATTATTTAAGTAACTTTGAAAATGAAATTATAGAATAGCTTACTGTAAATTGTTATTTGTGAATTGATACATATTTAATAATGATTGGCCGATGAAAAAGTAAACATGTATAAGGAAAAAAAGAACAGTTTTAAGAACATTCTCTACTAAAATAGAAGCTGAGCTTCTGAAATCAGAAACGGATGAAAATGAAATTGAACTATTGCTTGAATAGCTTAGTGATAAATTCAAAACTCTTAAATAGATTAACAATAATCTAGAAAATACTTAAAGTATCGACAAGTCTGAAAAAGAAATATAATCGTCCGAAGAATATTGCGAAAAAAACAATTGCATGTAAATTTAAAATTAAAAAATACTTACAGAGATTAACAGTGACTCGTAGGATGGCTGTTCGTCAGCAGAATCATCGGCTAGTGGTGAAGAAAAGAGTTATAAACATTGTGAAACTCTGAGAGTTAAATAACCAAAACTAACTATTCCGAAATTTTACGGTGATATCAGCAATGGCACTTTCTGGAACGCATTCGAAATAGAGATAGACAATAACGAACATTCAAATTTAATTATCTAAAGGTTCACTGAAATGGAACAGCTTTAAATACGATTGAAGGTTTTTGTATTTCAGCAGAAAATTATGTGAAAGCTTGTTCATTTATTCATTGAAAAATTGTTTTACACGTTAAGAGGTTCTTGTTAACTCCCTCTTATAGAGAATCTAATGCATAACCCACTGGCCTTCTGGATTCAAAGGCGAAGTAAGCGTTTTACTTTTTTTTCCCATTATTTTTGCATATATTAACCTTACTTTACATAAGCAGAATGATGAATTCCCCATCTGATTTGTTCCTTTTTCTACAGATACAGGACGCTAAATATCATGGTAAACCTCAACAAGTTACCCAATCTCTTCGAAAGGGATAATTTCTTCAATGTCATTCTATCCCCTTTCTTCTCATTCACCCAGAAGCATATTGTAATAACACAAATGTGTTTCTTGTCACTTTTGTTGAACTTGAATCGAATTGCATCTCTCATGAAAGAGAAGGCTTAAAGGATTGGCTTTTCAACGCTGCATATATACCTATAAACATAATCTTTTGAAGTATTGCAAATTCGGCTACATGCAGAGTTTCTGTGTGGTGGCCCTTTTCCTTTGATCCCTACGCCATTACTTTTAACAATAACAAAGATTATAGGAAACAAACACTGGATACTGCAAAAATTTGGAACTTGAGTTGCCACTATTCATGTGTTGTAACTTGTGCCCTTTTCTTTGAAGCAATTTGTTTGGGAAAAGTGAGCCGAGTCTACATTATAATAAGGGTGGCTGTTTTCGCGACGGCTCATATCACAACTTACGCATAGAAATATCCAGAAGTCTGTTTATTTCTGTTATATTTTAATGAGCTTACCTCGGGTTTGCGGTGCATCTCTCATTATAAGAATGCCCGGAACCCTGTCAGTTCTTGCTGTATTTTATTTTACAACTCATTGATTTTTTAGATTAAAGTAATCAAAGTATATTTTCGTGAGATTTATTTTGCTCTCCAGTTCTGGTGGTTTTACCGCTTCTAAATTTTGCCGCCATAATCAATTAATTACCTTGCGCAGGGCAGGGCCGGCTGTGAACGCTTACAACAACAACAGCAAAAGGATACCATAGAACTTTGAGTCGTGTTCTATGCATATTGCTAGGAAAGCGTCGTACAAAACAATCAACAACCGAAACGGCGTTAACGATTACGAGACAAAACTGAAAATTTTCATTCTCACATAAGTTATCTTAGTGATGACGGTATATTTAATCAAAAAGGTATTTTCAGTAAACAAAATTACCTTTCTTCGGATGTGGGGGAGGGGGGCATCACGCCGGCAGAGATTTACCATCAATATCTGCTCTAGCATTCTAAGTGATCAGCGGGTAGTATCTTACCTTTTTCTTTGACAACTAACAGGTATAAAGAATGTATCTGGAGCACATTCTATACGGTCTATTGCGATTTATTTCGTTCACCACATAACATGACATAACACGTAATGAGTAATGGGGTCTCGACCGGCCCATTTCTCCACCTTTGTCTTACTTTTTTTTAAAAAAAAATGATCGTATCTTCAGGGATGAAACGAAGATAGTAGGCAAGAAGTCAAGATTCTATGCTCTCCAGACCTTAATCCATTGGACTTCTTGGAACACATGAAGTAATTGGTTATAAGTGACTCTTGGGGACACATGGAAATTTTATCTTGTGAATTTCTGTTGTGTTCCAGTCAAGACCATCATTCCAATAGTCTTCCAGAGAGAGTACGATTGCCCTTCTTTCCACAATGTGTCTGTGCAAAAAAATAAACTAACACTACTTTAAGCATTTCCTTTTAGTATATGTATATTGTCAGTTCCCTCTGTCCCGCGCTTATGATGGATCGTCGAAGATGTTTCCTTTTTTCTCATAGTGTGAGTGAATTGCGTTCCCAGATTTTGTGACAAATATTAATTGTCTTTCTGCGTTCGACAACGCCTTTTTTTTCCTGCAATGCAGGGTTATTCAAAATGATTATTCTATATCAAAATGTTATATTTTCATAAATAAATGTTCTATAATAAGTAATACATGAATGCAAAGGGAAAAATCTAAAAGTTTATTTTACAAGTAACTTCCTTTAGTTACACATATAATATATATTCGATATGTAAATTCCTTGCAAACACGTTTAACGTGTCAATTGTAATTGATTGTACAGAAGCAGAAATCCGTTGTTTAAGTTCACATAATTTCGTGGGTAGTAGTGGCGTATGTACTTTTATCTTTTAAAACACCCCAAAAAAGAATTGCATGGAGCCATATCAGGTGACTTAGAAGGCCAATAGTGTAACACATCAAATCATCTGGTCCACTGCGACCGATCCAACTGTGAGGTTTTCCTCTCATGAAAGCTTCCAAGACAGCTTTCGCGAAATTGCTTTACGAAAAACATTCGAAGGTCATCTATTATCCACAGTATAAGACTTCCACATTTTCCCTATGTATTCATGTCATTTCACTTATCATTCTGTGTTATTTATTTTTAAAAATATGGATTTTTGAAATCAGATGATTCTTTTTGAATAACCGTGTACTTTACTAACACCAATTAGAAGTTAGAACGTTTCTTTGTAAGGGTACACATGAAGTTTCGAATATCATAGGCATAAATTTGAGGGGTGATAGAAAACATCTAAAAAAGTAATTTTCACTGTACAATACTTAGGCGGAGAGCAAGCGGTGAACCGTTGTACGGCGCTATAATGGAAAGCATAAAGTGCAAATATCTTATACGTCGTCATCTCTACCGTGGATTTCAGACACCATGGCGAAGTATGGTAATCAGGGAAAAGCGGCTATGCCTTTTATGTTTAGTCTTGCGAATGGGAATGCTCTGGTAGCCGAAAGAATGTACAGGCAGCATTTTCTGAGAAGACACATGTCAGACCGAAAAAATATTCGAGTTATTGCATCGGTACCCACGTGATACGGGGTCCTTTGTCTCCAGTTTGTATGATACAGAGCGTGGGAGGAGTGTGCGGACGCCCCAAAGTGAAGAGGACATTCTGCAAAGAGTAGACGCTTTCCTGGATATAGCAAGCGAAAGGTTTCCCGTGGCGTAAATGTGCCCCACATGATTGCTTGGCGATTACTACGGGACGATGGATTACACCCCTACCACGTACAGAAAGTGAAAGCTATGATATCTTCAGATTATGCTCCACATGTTGAGTTTGCACGTTGGTTTTTGCAACAGCTATCAGCGCAACCTGATTTTAGTGCACATGTGTTATTCACGGACAAATGCCCATTTATCTGTGAAGGCATTTCGAATTCGTAAGACCTTCATGTGTGGGTATCTATCAATCCGTACGACCCCTGTCCTCATGCGTATCAGAAGCGTTTCAGAGAAAATGTTTGGGCTGGATATTTTGGCGACCATTTGATCGGCCCATAACTTCTGCCAATCCGACTGGACGGGAGAGTATACCTCACATTTTTACAAGAAATATCACCAAAATTACTTCAACTTGTTGCAGCCAACATACAAGCCCGTATGTGGTTTCAGCACTACGAAGCACCACCCCATTTCAGCTTGAATGGGCCGAGCGCTTTAGACGTTAAATTCCTAGGTAGATGGATTGGTCGGGGTGGGCCCACACTTTGGCCGGAACGCTCATCCATTCTCTCTTGTCTGGACTTTTTCCTGTAGAGCCATTTGAAATGTCACGTCTAGGAAAGCCCCAGCTACTCCGACAAGGACCTAGTTACCAGGATTTCTGTTGCTACCGGCGCCATCTGAGAAACACCAGGTATGTTTGAAAAAGTGCATCGCTCTCTACATCACAGGTGTAACGCCACAGGTGGTTGCTCTTTTGAGGAATTTCTATAATTTTGCCACACATGCTATCAATAAAATTATTTAGTACTTCCTCTATCCGTTTGGTGTTTTGTTCTTGTGACAGTAACAACTCTAGCAATTCACCTCTTGTTCTCCGCCTATGCATTGTATAATGAAAATTTTTTGTTTAGATGTTTTCTATCATCCCTTAAATGTTTTCCTATGGGTTTCGAAATACACTGTATATTGGCTTCCTGGTAGATGAGTTGTGTACGAGAGACACATTTTGAGGATAATTAAGATTCGCTTATAGAGTCTTCATGAAAGGAATTGTGAATAAAGAAACTTATTCAGAAGCTAATTAAAATGGCTAATCTTGATAGCATTCAAAAGACATTAAAAACTTTTAATAAAAAAATTACAATATGTTTATACGAAAATATTTTTTAAACTACAGTTTAATTTTTCTAATTTCGTATATTTTTTTTAAAAAAAATTAGCGAAAATGAGATACTTGAAAAGTATTTTGATGTGATATTAAGTATTTACATAAAATGTTAAATGGAAAAAGAGAAAGGATAACATGTACACTCAACAATTAACCAAATTTAAATGTAATAAATGAATCCATCAAATTCCACTCTTAGTACATTTAATTTTTTTAAGTTGTAAGTGTTCGTTATGGAAAACGAATAACGAAAATTAAATATATGTGCTTTAAAATGCGTTATTTTGCAATATTGAGTTTCACAAAACGATAATAACTGCATTTCTAACGTTCCAGTTTCGCTAGTAGTGCTTTTTTGAGCCATCACCAATAAATAGAATTCACACAATCAAGAATCAATATTAAAAAATAAACAAATATTTTATTCTTCTTTTCAGAATGATCAAATATCCAAAAGCTTATCACGCCTGTGAAGCAAACTCTCACGCATACACTAAAAAAAAAAAAAAAAAAGAATCCTTATTTAACCCCAATTATCGGCGGGTCCTAGTTCTGACTAATCTCACATCCACCTCAGATATATAAAGTTTAAAATTTCCAATCTCTCTCTCTCTCTCTCTCTTACTACTAATTTACTATTATTTCACTAT
>BMAW01070834.1:1770-19620 GCA_019974015.1 Nephila pilipes | reverse complement strand
GGATTCATTTCTTAGGCATTCTCTATTGCAGAAGTGAATGATATTTAGAAGAGAACCTACAAATGTTAGATCAAGTTAAATTGCTTCCACCGGATCCTTATTAAATTGGCTTCCAGAATTCCATCTCAAACTATAATAAACATTTGTTAGTAAAGAAATTAAATGGTGTAATGCATGTATTCAAAATGATATTTTCTTCCTTTACTTATTTTCATTATTACTTTTTTCATTTTCTTTTATCACTCAAAACTATGAGTATTACTCTTAGAATTTAAGCAATATTTTTCTGTCTAACACACACACACACAAAACATGCTAATTTTATTGAAATCATATATGAAAAACAAAAGATTCAATTCATCACGAATGACTTTTTTTTTTTGTAGAAAAAATATATTATCAATTATTTTACTCATTTTGAAGAAGAAAACGTAAGAATTTTCTTAAGAATAATATACATCTTTTTTTCAATTATTATTTGATAAGAAGCTATTGTTAATGGATCAGTAATATATCTATAAAAAGAACAACTGATTTTTTTTAAAAAAAATATCATATTTATTGACTTTTAGACAATCAATGCTTGTAAAGAATTTTTAAGCAAACGTTTATTTAATGTACATTTGCTCTTTATTAGCGTACAATGTGTGTGTCATTTCACAGATATTTATTTTGAGTTTCAGAGAATTCAACAATATTAAAACAGTTCATAATCGAGTTGATGTCATTGAAGCCCCGCTGTGTAATCGAGACTGATGCACGTTTAATTGGTCGAGGCTCAAAGTCCTCCCAATGGCGTGGTGTGGAAGTTAGAAGAGGGGGTGCCAGCTCAGGTATCATCCTTGTCATATAACCGAGGTTCAAAATTACGAGGCCTATCACGAATGGTCCTTATGTTGCTTTTAGTGCGAAGTTAATAAAACTTTTTAGTCAATCACCGTTGATTTGAAGAAATCGGAATTTAATTGAAATTGTATAGTATTCATAAACACTCAATATTTTTCTTTTCTTTTCAGTTAAACTTCCTGATTATAAAGACTAATATTTATCTAAATTTTCGAAAGGTTATAATATTATACATTTCTTGAAGAACTTCAGCCTTAATTCAAAATAAAAATTTCAACGTTTAAGTATATGATTGCATGAATTATTTTGATACATATAAAATAATTTTATAACGTTTACAAATTTTTAATGTGTTTACTAAAGATTGTGAAATTGAAATATATGATCATGCTACATTCATTTAAACATGTTTTTTGAATATTTGATCTTTGACTAAAGGGAAATAGACATTCATTTGGCAAATGCAATGTTTTATAAAATATTCAGAGTAAAAGCTTAAAGCAACGCCTTCAAATATTTCAGAAGATATATTGCTGTGTGGAATAGTTAAAGTTTTCCTTTATAATTACACTAATGAATATTCATACAATAACCGTATTTCATTGCATGTTATAGTTTATCCTAGTTTTCATATACAGAAATTATTAAACTCAATGAAAATTAAGACATTACAAGACTTATTAATTCAAAATTCATTTATAATATATATATAAATAGCTCAGCAAATATTACTTTTAAGGAATTGAACATTTTCCTTCATTGTTCAAAAGTATTACTAATTTATTCAGACTTTTAGGTGCTAAAAATAATTTACACATCCAAAATAAGGAGTGAAGAATTTTTGAGCGTATAAATAGATAATTCAGAATGTCTATGTATTAAATTATGAAATGGTATATATTATAGTTTGATAATTATATCATGTAACGGTACTGTGGCCACTACCTTCTATAAATTGCAAAGTGAAAAAATTTTAATAGTTTTTCCCGATTATTGCATATGAATAGAATAATTTACTGCACAAAAATTCTAATTATGGTACTAAGAATGATACAAGGAAATCGCAGTAAAAAACATGTCTTCTATTTTTAGAGAATATATTTCCGAACATTTTTTGAATTGAAAACAGACATCAGGTAGGTTACGTTTTTTAAAGTTCCAGCAGTGGCGTGAACTGCTTTTTCTTTGTCTAATGGAGCATGGCATGGATTGAAAACAGACATTTAATTGCAAAGCGGCTTTCAGAGAGAACTTTCGCAGAAAAAGGGAGAATAATTAATGTGTTGCTTGAGGCTACCGCGCAAACCTTCTCTTTGCCCAGCAAGAGGAGGGACCAACGTTCTTATCTGGTACTTTTGTCAAACAACACTTAGAACTGTCAATCATTGACAGGAAAGGGGGTAAGCAATGTCGTAAAACTTCTGTCGGCACCAGTTTTCTTCTCGAAAGCGTCCGTCTCCAATAAGTAGTGAATTTCCTGTGAAGACCCTGCGATAATGTGGTGCACGGTTTAGCAACTATTGAATTAGGCAATGAGAAAAATGTAAAAATTCCTAGATACTCCCAAAGAATGGCTCACAGATTCAAGAACTGTGATTAATTTGAAGAAATCTCGAGGAAATCTAGATGTATTGACCCCGCCCCCAATTTTTTTTTATAAATGTTTATTCGATTTAGAGATAAATTGGGAATATGTTCATTGAATCTATATCGTTGTGGTTCATTTCTCGACTTTCATTTAGGTGATAAACTAATCTATTTGAAGCACATTAAATATATACAAGAAAGATTTGGGAGTAAAATCAAATCTTTTAGCTTATTGCTAATTGGCAGATTTTTCCCACTATCATTAAATAATAGTCCTACTTTATAAACAAGTTCTTCGCCCTACAATAAAGTACGCGGTCTTCGTTCTGAGGACAAAAGTAATGTTTTTACAACTGTAGAAAAACCAAGCACAAACAATGTTCTCAAATCTATAATATAAATTTAGATTTGCCTATTTTACTATGAAAATATCGTAGCCTCTAATGCCATTCTAATATTTTAAATTTTTATTTCTCAGTACACTCACAGTTAAAGAAAACAGAATTGCATTTCCGCATATCTCTTTCAGACAGTTTGTCGCTTCTTATTTTCTTTTTCCTTTACCAATTTTACCCTTATAGGTATGTCTTTCTCATTATTTTTCATTCATATTTACGAGTAATAAGAGATTTTGCGAATAGACAGTAACCCACTGGGGCTCATTAATGATCCAATTTTAGTGGTATTGATTGATTGTTTCATTAACATTATACGAAGAATCAACACTTGGGCTATTGGCGATAGATCTCATTATTTTGAACATTGGTTAAGTGACGAGGAAGACACTTGAACTGGAATTCCACTCCCCAAACTTCCACACCTCGTCAGTGCAAAAACTTGGAGTATCATCAGATTTAAAGTGCAGTTGCCCCACTTTTCAGTGGATCTTTAGAGAAATTTAGACTAGAGAGAACCCACGATTTGAGGAAAACAACGCTGGCAGGTCAGGAGATTGCGATCATGACCACCCGGCTACCGTGGCCAATTTTGGTAGTAATCGAGTCATGATTACATCAAAAATCTTACTTTTCAAACAATACAGTGTGATTCGTATTAAACGAAATTGAACCTCAAATTTTTAAATCGGTGTGAATCTGATATTAAGAAAATGAGGTTCACTCTAGCATCATGTTTGTTACTGAACCGTGGTTCAGAAATACGACATCCACATCGTACAAGCTTTGTGTAGTTTTTACAGGGATTTTAATTTAAGCCAATCCAATTCGGAATTTGCGTATGTATTTAATTCGGAAACAGTCGTATAACAATTTTATAAAAAGAATATAATCTTTAATAAATGGACTTATCATATTGAAAAAAAATCGATAATTCAGATTTTAAAAAAATTCAAAAGTCTCTCTTTTTATTTTATATTGTAATAAGTTTAAATACAAATTGATAATTTTCACAAATAAGTGAAGACTATACAAAGTTATTAATCTAGTCGATTATCAAGTGTAAATTATTAAAACAAATTCAAGTGTTTTAGAGAGTATATATATTGAAATCTTTAAATTGTAAATTTAATTCAATGAATTAATTCTATTTATTGAATGCACCTAAATACTCTACAGAAACAATAATTATTTATTTAAAATAATTTAAGTGGTACCCTGAGATTTAATAGATGTTCCCGGTTCTTCTGAGTCTATCAGAATAAAAATCATATTCTTTCAAGCTTCCGACATATCATAAAAGATAGAATAAACTTTAGTTTTATAGATTATTCGACTCTGTGATTGAGAGAAAAGTGTAACGCTTAAAAATTTAAAGCGTTATTCATTTTTTGTTTTGGCTCATTATGCATGTTAATTTCTCATAATAACAATTCACAATTGAAAAGCGTGTATCAAATGTAATTTTGCCTCATTGGTCATTACGGGAATATAATGAGTAAAACGAGTAAAAAAAACTTTAAGACAATACCTGTGTAATATGCTAAAAATCCGATTTAGCAAAAACCGTTCCATAACATCACACTTTGATATCATTTAATATAAAACAATGAAAAAATAAGAAAAATGGAAATAAATTTTTTTTAATATTTTATTGCAATTATTCTTAAATAAGTTTATAACTTTTTAACTGTAAGAAACTTTTTATAACGAGATAAGATATAACTTAAAAGTGTTTGAACTTTTTTGTCATAAATCATTTTACAATATTCGTCTTTTGTTCCATCAGTAACACTTTGAAATATACTGCTGAATTTTAACAGATATGATATGAATTCCAAAAAAAGTTGATAATTC
Organism: Nephila pilipes; assembly: GCA_019974015.1. Classification (NCBI taxonomy): domain Eukaryota; kingdom Metazoa; phylum Arthropoda; class Arachnida; order Araneae; family Nephilidae; genus Nephila; species Nephila pilipes. The sequence goes on along the minus strand of BMAW01070834.1, from coordinate 14,935 downwards.
ATTCCTGCATTACATATCATTCATCTAGATTCAACTTCTATAAATTTTTTAATCAAATATTTTGTATTTGAAGAGGACAATAACATTTTTCTCTACAGATATTATCAATCAACTTTTTATGACTGTTTTTACAGATGCAGTGACGAGAATGTTAATAATCTTCCATAAATAAGTCATTTCTCGTGCTGCTAATGAAATACTCCAAAAAATCAGAAAAATGTTGATAAACAATAAGAATTTTTTTAAAAAGTAAAAGGTTAAAAAATGAATTACTTGAAGGAGGAAGAGAAAAAAAGTTAACACATAAAATTCGTTATTATAATTTGAACAATAAAATGCTTGTTGTCATAAAGAATCTAAATTATTTATAAGACACTAATAGACGTGAACATATTTTTTTACAATTTTTTTAAATTGAAATACGATTATCAGTACAATTTAAATATATGTTTGAAAATGCTTTTGTATTGCAGGAATATTTGATTCGATAGATTTTAATGATGTTTCTACGATAACTATTTTTTGCAGTTTCTTAAAAGAACAGAAAATATTGAGCTCCATTTTACTCTAGAATTATTATACTTTTTCTTAATTGTCTGAAATAACCTTATTAGAAACACGACAAACATTAAAATAAGTTAAAGTTGTTATGTTCGCTTTATAGCATCCAAATATACCCGGGAAGATATTAAAAAAAAATTGACATATTTCCCTTAAATGAAATTCACATTAAATTAATAAATTTTAAAAGCTTACTGTTGAGATTTTTAATGTCTATGGAGAATACGGATAACAAAAGTTTTGGACGCATAAAAATTTGCTGTATTGATATAATAAATCTATTTTCCAAAATAATAATAATAATAATAATAATAACATTGGGATTTATGCTTGATCAGTATCGAAAAACAAGCGATTGATTGGAGTTTTATAAATTTTATTGAAATATTGTTTACCATCTGGATTTTAACATAAATTATACTTGAAATTATGAAGTCAAATGTTAATTCATTGTAATATTAAATGAAATATTTTATTTTATTTGTATTAGAATGGAATTAAACAACTGAATTCTATAAATTTGTTTTTACCTTTTCTTATGATTAATTCAATGTTTCAAAGCAAGACGCAAGAGAGGTTTTCCAGTTTTGATCTGGAAGTTATAACCCCTCAAGGGCGAAAGTATTTGTAAGTAGGTGTGTTATGTCGAAAAAAATCTGATTCGAAATATTTGTGCTTTCACATGGAATATATATTTTCCCTTTTTTTAAAAAAATTATTAATAAATGATCAATCATATACTTTAAGTTCGAAAGCTGTAATTTAATGTCTTGAAGTTTTGTTACCAATTTGATTTTAATCAGCTTTTACACCAATGTTTTTTTCTAGTTAAATTATCAGTAATATATTAATTAAGAAACTAAAAGTAGAAATTCTACATATGTTTACATAATTATAAAATGGTTAAAAATGTCCTTGATTACAACAATAAAAATTGAGAAAATGTAAACACGAATCTGTATTGTGTACGTTATTTTTTGAAAAAAATGCTTTTAAAATTCTCAGAATCAATCCTAATCAACGCCATCCGTAAGGAATAGTATATACAGTTTGCATTTACAATAAAATGACGTTGATTCAAATATTGCTAACTTGAATTCAGCGTAAAGAAAATGCAATAAAATTATTTAAAAAATAGTTAAAGACATTTTGCAAAATGCTTAATCAAATACATTCTTGTCAAATTTGACATCTGTTGAAAATTTTTTTTCCAACAAAACCAATTTATTAAAAATAGAAACCAAATAATAAAAGTTTTGTATCATCTTATGAAGGAATGCCAATGAGAAATACAAAACTATTTGTATAAATTTACAATACATATATAATTCTATTCAAAGGAATTAAATGGAGTATTGAAAGAGAAGACCGAAATGAAATGTAATATTATTTCATCTAAAATGCCCCAAAATTAAATGAAGTTTATTGAATCTCTTTTTCCTTGGAATCAGAAATAATTTTTTCAATTTTTTCTATTATAATTTTATATTTGAACAGTTATGAAATAAATGTAATAATTACTTTAGAATTAAAAAACAAAGCAGAAGAGAGAAAACTAAAATCTGGCTTGTATAAATTCAGTCTATATGTTTTATTGCTATTGTCATAAATTGATAAGTGAAAGTCGATGAAGTTTCATAGCGCGAGAGCCAAATACAGTTATGATGGGCAAAAAAAAGTGTAACTATAATTTAAATGTTTGAAAAATGAAAAAAAAAAAAAAAAAAAAGTAAAATTGGTTGACAAGAAGGAGAGTTGAAACATCGCTATCGTATCCCGGGGGCGCGTCACCCATGTTTGCCACAGACAGCAAACTCCATGGGAGAGAAAAAGAACACTACGGTACCTCAATTGTCGTGAACACAAATTGATAAGCTCTATGGCTTTCCATTTTGATTAAATAATATGTTTTCATGATTTTAATAATTATAAACTGTTTCAATTAATAAAATTGTAATTTCTATATATAATGGAATGTAGTAAATATATCCTTTTCTGCTTGCTGACATACCTCCTCCTCTATAAAGCTTACAATCTCTTTAAATTTTTAATTTCCTTAACAGCTTTTAAAATATTCACCAAGAGTGTTGTAAAAATGCAATTAATATAAAAATATAATTGCATTTGGAACCTTTATATATATTTCTCTCATATATATATGAGAGAGATGATATTTTTTAAAATACTATGAATGATAAATATACAATTGCATTTGGAACTTTTTTTTTGTAAGAGAATGTAATTTTTTTTTAATTCTATCAATTATAAAATATATTTTGAATTTGAAAAATGCATTTGGAACTTTTACATGTCTGAGAGAATTTTTTTTTTTTTTTGTAAATACGATCAAAATAAAATAATAAATTTTGTAAATACAAAATATATAATTATATTTCGAACTTTTTTTGTATTAGATAATGTATGTTTTAAATACGTTCAGTTACAAAATATATACTTGTATTTGAAACTTTTTTATATGAGAGAATGTATTTTTTTGTAAATACGATGAATTACAAAATATATAACTTTACTTGGAGTTTTTTTTTTTTCCTTCAAAACACAGTTATTATAAAAGGTATAATTGTATAGAACTTTTTTATGTAGCGGAGGAAGCCTTTTTACTCAGTCTTTCTAAAACTCTTTCCTAAGTTATCGTGTGTGACGTAAGCACAATTGGACGACTACCACATTGAAACGTTAATTGCTCTGTTTGGCGATCTTGGCACGTTTCGGAAAAACCTTCAACCCCTCTAACTGAAGGATCCCCGAGAGTTTCTTTTGCTATTTTAAATAAGGCAGTATTAAAATGAACCGTTCAAAAATATTTTTAAGAAAATGCTTACCTATTTGAAGAAGTAAATTAATTATGTAATAAAAGTAAATAGAATGAAGTTATATATTTATGTAGTAGCAAATGGAAATAAATTTTAGTAATTAATTGTTTTTTTTCTACTGAAGATCATTCTTGTATACTTCGAAATGATCAAATTCCTTACTAAGTTTTGTTTGATTGTACTGAATTTACTCACAACTGATATAATGTATAACACTGAATCTTTCATACACTTTTTTTTTTCAAAGAAATATTTAAATTAGTAGCTATATATGTAATTTTGAAGTAAATATAACTCTACGGTACAGTGTTTTAACGCAGTATTGTTTCCCATTCTTTATTACTATTTAAAGATGTTAAGAAAATAATTTAAAATGTGGCGGTCGCGAAACGGCAGCGTAGATTCGAACCCTGGACCAAGGGATCCGAAGGCGACGGGCCTACCAATCAGGCCGAAAAGATATCTCTTCGGGCTGGTTGAGTAAGGCCTTTTAATCAGTGGCGCTGATGTAGAAGGAAGTCGCTACAAAAATAAGGAAAAACATGTTTTGCCAAAAGAATCATTAGTGAATAACTTTGGAATTTTGTTTGTTGTTCCAGATAAGGAAATCCTTCGAGCGAAGATGTTGAAAATAAATGTAGCTTATAAAAAATCCAGAAATTATTTGCAGATAGGATTTTCAAAAGGGACGACTGTGAAGTATTTTATCTCATGGAAATAAGATCAAGTAATATTTTATTACACAGAGAAGCATTTATCTTACGAATGAAAAAAAAAATATTAGTTGGTTCTAAATTTATCGCATGTTAAAGTATCAAAATTTTAAAATTCGTTTTTTTAACAAATTAAATACATTTTAATTTTTTCCCCTAGATGTTCAGATTTATGTTTTCAATACACGAATTCCATTAGAAACTAACCTCATTATTTAAAAAGGTTTTTTTTTGTGTCAAATTAAAAATTATTGGAATAATACTCATATCTCTTATGTGTCTCTATAGAATAAATTACATGAACATTTTTTTCCAAAAAAGTCATACGGTTGAAAGATGTATGATGTCAGAATTATTTTCGATAAGAAAGAGTTCACCTTTTATTCAGCGCTATTTATATTTCAATGAATAAAACTGTAACTAAAATTAAAAGCTAAATAGTTTAATTAGCGAAGCACTTTTCGCTTAAAAGGAAGGAATGGCCTCATAATAGCTATTATATTAAATTAAAGTAATGGGAGCTCCACAATTAATTTGAAAAATTAAATTCACATATTTTAAATATCGATACAAAAATTAAGACAAAAGATCAATTCAAACAGTGAATAGACCATGTTTTTATATTTCGTGATCCAAAAAGTTTTGTACAAAAAGTTAAATACTGATTATTTTTATTTTAAAGCTTAAAAACTTGTATATTGTTTTAAAAATATATTGTACTAGCATTAAAGGCGAAAAATATAAACAAGATGATCGTATAACTTGGTATCTTAAATTATTAAAGAAAATGAAGAATTTTTAATAAATTACTCTTTTCTCCCGGTAAAACTTCAAAAATTAATGTTCCAATCAATGTCGGAATTAGATTCGTTAAGTCACAAGGATTAAAAAAGTAACTAAATGAATCTGATTATTTTCAGGATTGAAAGCAAGCAGAAATACTAAAGTTTCTTTTTTTTTAGATTGCGTTTTAATAACAATTTATTGTAATATAATATATATAAAATCAAATGTCATATCACACACTATCAATTATTTAAAATGCAATATCAAGGAACTCAAGTATCGGTGAATTTCTTGGATTGTTTAGTTGAATTTTGTGCACAAATAAAATAGAAATATATTAAGATTCTTCAATCTAGAATACATATTTCGAAAAGTTTGTAATTAACTATATTTAATAAAAAAAAATTATTTGTCATAAAAATGTTGTGAGCGTATATATATATATATATATATAATCTACATTAAAAAATACAATAATGTTTACCCCTATCTGCAACAGCTAAAAAACTTAGTTTTTATTTTGATAAATTATTATTTGACAGAGAATAGCTGCAACATTTTCAATTTCGTTACCAAAGAAAAGGCAAAAAAAAAAAAAAGTACACCTATTTAATTTATTAATGAACATATCCTCATGCATTCCCTATTAATAAAATTATTTTTGAGATTTAAACATAATCAAGTCTTATAAATGCTGATCTCAGATAAAATACAATAAAATATCAAAAGAATTCATCTAAATTAGTATTTCATGCAGATCTTGGCAAATTGATAAGCATGTAAAAAGACTGATCTGATTATTGAGACATTCTTGTTTGCTAAATTAATGCTTTAAAAAGATCAGTTAAACATTTTAAGGTTAATTGTTTAGTGTTACTAATTTTTAAATATTAAATGAGACACACTTGTATTAAAATATGTTCCAAACACATATTTTAATTCTGATTCTTCAAATGAAATAAAACAACTGTCATGACTGAAATTATACATCCATTACAAACACAGGAGATGAAAAGATTGAATGTTTACTTCCTGAGGAATTAAATGAATAAATATTCTTAATTAAATTTCTACACATTATGAAAATTAAAAAGACATTTCTTCAGCTAAATGATGAAATGTAACTAACAGCAGTGAAGAATATTTGTTGAATTGCAAAACAATTTAATGGAAAAAGAAAAAAAAAAAAACTTAAACATCTCAAAAATCTACAACATTAAACATTAAAACTTTTCCTCGACTATACATGAGATAAATCACTTTATTTTTCCTAAGCATCTGAATCGATATTTATTCTTACAAATCCATTCCCAACTGAATTTTCGAATGGAATCTCTATTTGCAGAAGTCTCACTACCACAAATGGGACTCATCGGAATCGAAATTCTATCATGCAATTCTTTTGCTTCCGTTAAAATATTTTTAAAGCTTTTTTTCTTCAAGGAACCAATATCAAATACATTTATATTTTCTATTGAAGGATGCATCTGAAACATTAAAAAAATTACTCTAAATTAAGTTACATTATTAAATTTTATTGAAAATAGCAAAATAAATAAAGAAAGCTTTTCTATCAAAATTTATATCAGATATATTATTTCTCGTTATAAGCTCTCCAAAAAAAATGAAAGTAATGATTACAATAATCTAAAATTCGATTAAAAATTTTCGTAGCTTTTGCAATGAAAATCTATAAATTCAATAATCATGAAATATTATCGTATTATAATTTTTCCTTTTTGGAACAAAAATGCTAAAATTGACAGCAAATTTCATATTTAACTCTTAAAAATGATGACAGAGAAATATTTTAAATTTATGCCAAAAAAAAATGTAATAAAAATGGGAACACAAAATACTAAGTATTTAGTAAAAATATGCTTTGTAGTATATTAATTATCAGAATAACTTTTAGAAACATTATATGAATGAAATATTTTATAAACGTACCATAAAAGAATAAGCAGCAAAAATTGAACTGGACTTGAGAATGCTCTGAAAGATAACAATGTGAGAGTTACATTAGATGAAACTTGCCTCCAGAATATTGTATAATTTGAATCAAAGAGAACACTTTCTTCTGTAAATTGGAACTGTAAAAATTATTAAGAATTTAGATGCATGAAAAAATGAAAAATTATAAGTAATGAACATATTCCAGATCAGAATAAAGTCGAATATATTTCTATGATTTTCCAAAAGCCTGCAAAGTACTTATTTCTGTCTAATTTAAAATAATCACTCTTATTATTATAAGAAACAATACATTTAAACTTTCATACATTTATATATACATAAAACGCTTTTTTTAAAAAAAAAAAAAAATAATGATCAAAATTTTTAGGCAATTTTTTCTTCATAAATCTTATTACAAATGATTCTTCAATAGAAATTAATTTATGAAATTTTATTAACAATGGTATGTTTTTTACTAAATTCCATTTGAAAATCAAAGTATTCTTAATAAGTCTACCTGAGGAATAAATGATTTATTATTTATGGTTTACATTCTATAAAACCTCCCTCTTTCTTCCTCCTTAATTTTGCTTCTAAGTATAATAAGTAAAGTATTCGACATTAATAAAACAATTGAATCAAATGTATAAAAAAGGTAATAGTTTTCTGGAGAAATTACTTTTAACTTATCGCTAAGAGATTGAATATTTTTAAGAAATAAGGGATAATTTCTGCTGAAATAAATAATAAAATTTATATTTATATACGATTACAAAAATTACTTCTCACAAAAGTTGATAATTTGTAAAAAAAAAAAAAAAAAAAAAAAAAATCCGCTCTGTCTTAACTGCTTACACACACATTTAAAAGAAGTTTTGTCTACATATTTATAAACATTTATCATTAAGTTTTCATAAAATAGAATAAATAAGAATATATTATTCACTTACTCTTAAATAACAGCATAACAGGAATGCATTCTAAATATCTATTGGTAAATATATATAGATACATTTTATTAAGAATACACATTAAATATTTTTAAGATAATATTTACCAAGCGATACAAAAACCTACTAGATAATTTAAAATTTTCTTTTTATCAATTTCAATTATACTATTAAGGCGGGAAACAAAGAAATTTTAATGGTAACTAAAATATTTGAGAATCTATAAGAAAGAGAAAAAATTCAGGTTTCAAGAAGCTATATTTTACTTCCTTACTAGTTATCAACAAACATTCCAATGCAACCATCACTCAAATTGGCAATGCCGAGTCAGATTCGGTAAGAAGTAGTCCCTCTGACAAGATGGAAAAGATTTTCTTGACTGATACATTAAAAATACGGCCATCCTTAAAGACCTTCAAATCTCCGAATTGACACTCATATTGCTTATCTTTCTAGACGCTCCTACGAACTAATTACAGAAATCCTCTTATCCAAGCCTAGCCTATTTTTGCACACAGTAATATAATCCACGCTTTCTCTATCAATCCTGTGAAAATTACTTTCATTTAATCCCACCATAACCAAGAGCATTTTAACTACCGATACCCTTTTAATTTTTCTCCCTTAAAAAGAAGAGAGCTTAACAGTACGATAGAACAGCTGATTCATCCTCTTTCTACCCTCCCCAACACCTTTATACTTTAAAATAACTTTCCATTTTCGTTTCAGTCCCACTTCCCTTTGAAATCACTTCCTCCCGTCTAATGGAGAAAGCTAATATATGATCTAAAAGAGGCCGCAACAGACTGACCGCATATTTTGAGGGAAGTGGTATCCTTGGTCTGCTTTCATTTAACATTTTTTGGCGCCGTCCAAACACAGTGCTGCGGAAGTTTACCGGGGATAAATCAGCTTCAAGGCTTTTAGAAAATGCTGTTCCTTTGGGAGGGGGGAACAAGCCAATCTCTTTTAGAAAAGACATGCCTTCGGCAAAAAGTGGGGTAGATTGACCAGATGCAAATATTTCAGAGGCTCTTAACTTTCTTGATTTTTACACCCAATCTCCCTGGAAATCTATTAAAAATCTGAATTTTGGGTTATATATTTGCCCAGAAGTAAATTAAAATTAATAATATATAATAATAAAAATGATAATAACTTAAAAATACAAAGATATAATTGAAGGAATTTTGTAGGAATTCCTCTAACCAAATAAATCTACAATGAATGTAATCTTCAATAAAGTCACCCCCTCCCTCTTGTTGGTACCTCATATTCTTTTTTAAAATTAAGCTAAAGCTCTTAAAATCGTAAGTATTAAAAAAACAACGCTGGCAGTAAATCTTATCATTAGTTTTTCTTCTATATTGGCGAAAACAGTTTGATGAACGAAACTGATATCTAAGCTCAACAAATGGAGGACTTAGTATTAAAAATGCCATTGTTTGTGCAATTAATTGATAAATATGCAAAATGATATTTTTAAAAATCACTTCTGTAAAAGACGCAAAAATATAACATTAATATTGGTTGATATCGTACAAATAGTAGCTTGTTTATTTTTAACTGTTATTTTTATCTAATGTTTAATGTATGTATTTTTTCGGAAAAGAAGTGAAAAAAGCTTCTATAAGCACTTTTTATTCTTGCTACAATACTCAGGTAAAAAGAATTTTGGTTTGGTTTTATTACCATCGCTCTAGAAGTAACACGAGGGCTATTTGCGATTTACCCCGATCAAGTGACGAGAACGACACCTGAGCTAGAAACCCACTCTCCTAACTTCCATACCACGCCAACGTGAAGACTTTGAACCCCCTCAGATTTAACGTGTGTCAGCCCCGGCTGCGCGTTGGGTCTTTAGTAGCATCAAGGCTTGAACCCGCGTCTCGACGAAAACTGCCAGCCACGAATCCATGACCATGACCACTAGGCTATTGCGGCTACATGTTTTCACCGAGTAGCTTTTTTTAATGATTAAAGAAGTGGAAGTAAAGATAATAAGATGATTACACAACTGGTTTTATATAAATTGCTTATTTATTATTCCCCTTTTTAGCAGCTAAGATGGAATAAAATTTTGTTTTTTTCCCTAAAAAAAACAGTCCTCGACCTCAAGTATATAGAAGTGAAAAAAAATGCACAAAAAAAAAATTACATTTGTTTATTAAATAATCCTACTTTCGATAAAACTCAAAACTATTTACAGATTTTCTAAAAGTACTTTATTTAGGTTCTTAAATGCCTTTTTGGCATGAAAAGAAAATCACACCTTTGAAAATCTTAGAAAACCTGATTACAAAACACAATGTAAGTATAGAGTTTAATTAATTTCTCCCAATTTGACAGTAATTTTATACAAATCGTCTTAGTTAGAATATTTCAAATTTGTCTCAGTCGTGATAAAGTGTTTTGCCTCTTATATGAAATGGGTACAATTACATTCTTATTTTCGATATTAGAATAACAATAATTGATTTAATAGCACTTAATTTATTTTTAACATCTTAACAACAAATTCTTCCCTATTAATACTTTACTCAGAATGTAAATTATAGTTTTGAATAAGGAAGAAAATCCAGCTATTGGTCTTGTGACTTCTTAATTCAAATGTTCCAGAATTTTTTTAATCAAATATATCATTTCTTTTATCAGACTCTGAAGAAAGTGTGCATTAATCGTATTGGTAAGAGAATATTTTAAGGAAGAAAACTGAGAAAATCTAGAGAAACAAAAGTGTAGGAAAATTTTTTTGAATTTTAATTACATCACTGCTCTGAAACACTTTCTGAAGCATTAAAAACTGTAAAAAAAAAAAAAGTAGGAAGTAAGTTATATTTATGAGAACATACTTTTTAAATTAATATAAGTGTTTAATTGTAATCGCGCTTTGCTTCATTTATCTACTTTTTAAGTATATGACTTTAGAAAAATCAGCCACTTTCTGTTTTTAAATTGTACATATGCGAGGATGCTATTTCCCCTTCAAAAGTAGACTAAGTTTGGGTTTAATTTATTATTTTCCGTGAATGTTTTTTTTAAACAGCTGTGATTTCCCTGGTAGTTATCTACTTCATCCCATTTGTCAACTATTTAGGGGTAGGAATACTTCTGCGTTTGGAAAATTTATAAGCTGCTTGAAGGTGTTTGTCTTAGCTATCATAATTTTTTTTAAAAAAAATTTAATATTCCTTAACTGTACCATTTTTATTTTACCTTTTCCGAATTGAATTTTATCAGTTCCGATTCCTATGGGATGTAAGAATATTAACCCTTTCGCTACCGGATGGAGAAAAAATAAGTGCTTCTCTGGGCCCGCGGCTTATTACCACGGCGTGTCAAGCTGTGCCCAAACGATTTTAGATATTAAGCCTAATTCGTGAAAAAAATTTCCTTTAAAATCGGCTATTGATTCAAATATTTTGGTATTTACATATATAATTTAAAATGCATTAAACTTAACCAATGCAAAAGAAAATAATTCGAGATAAAAAAAAACCAACGTTTTTATATAATGACAAAGTATATTAATTACTATACATTAAATTCAAAACAAACACGTGATAAACACATAAAAAAATTTAATTTTAACTTCAATTTAATCAATCATTTATTGAATATTTTTTAATGAAAATTTTTACAGCAAATACATGCCTTTCCTTCTTAGTTTCCAAATATTTTTGGATTACCAGATCTAACAGCGTGGAGGTGAGGTGAGGCTAATTTGGGTATGATTGGCTAAGTGTAGATAATTCTACATGTATTATACACGTCATACTCTTCTAGACCCAAAAACGTGGACAAAACACAAACGAACTTTACTAAAAAAATTACGAATGGAGCAAATAAAAGTTATGCATCTAATAATTTTTACTAATTCATGATTTAGAGTCGACTTGCCAATCATTTAAATTCTACTTTCTTAGTACTTCTGAAATGCTGTACATCAAATTCTAGAAAACATAATTTTTAACTTTAAAATTTACTTAAAAAGACATATTTGTGAATGTATTAAAAAAATTCGTAATATAATATCAAAACAGGCATTTGAAAGTTTGTAAGTCATTCTATTAAAACTGGGAACCAGAATTCAGAAAAAAATTATTGTGATATGACATGGCGCCAAATATTGGAAACTTTCTTTCTTACGAATGATTACTGACTAAAAGTCAGCAACCCTTACTATCTCGGAGATAGTAAAGGGGAGATAATATCTCCCCTTTGTGAGTACAAAAGTTTTACAATACCTCATGCGGCGTATGGGGGAATTCCCGATGTTCCCCGAGGGGTAAAGAAATTTTTTCCTCAAAGCGCCGAGTGGATGGGATATTTTGACTTATTAAAGTTATTGAAATCTTAGTTAAAACTTGTCGCAAATGTCTAAATATTGCATTATTAGGCAAGTAAGAATGATTCCCAAACTTTCAAAGTTCTAGCTTGATGGGAATTTGGTTAAATTAACAATCGAAAATTTGATGACACACTCACACACACTCACCAAGTGAAATTCAGAAAAGCGTTTTAAAAAGATTCAATCAAAAATTGAATGTTTTATACATAAAATTACATAAAAAAATCATACTTTTAAGAAAATACAAAATATATTTACATATGTTACATAAATTTCATGGAATATATAGATATAAAAGATAAATATTATTTTGCTGTATGGTATGTTTATAAAAAAAAAATTCAATGCATAGTACAACGTCACATGTCTTGCACACATATTTTGACACTTTACGCGAGATTTTGAGCAAAGAGTACATCTTAGTCCCTTTCTTTTTTTATTTTAATATCTATGTACAGATTTGGATTATTTTCGCTAACATTACTGTCAGTTTCATTCGTTATTTCGCAAATCACAGTATCAGATAAATACTTTCTTTTCGTCATGACTGTCGCTACAAATAAAAACTGACCCAATGAAACGAACAGCTGAGAACATCTATCTACCAAAAGCCCTAACCCCCATAAAGGGCCATAAATTCTCCTTCGAACTTCTAAGAAGCAAGAAAAAAAGAAAAAAAAGCAATCCGAAAGCAAGTGCACCCTTTAAATCATGTCATTACATTTAAAGAGCCGCGCCGTAGCACGTGCTTTTAACAATTACTCCCCTCTTGGTAGCCAGAAGTGAAATCCAAGTCCATATGACCAAGGTCAATACTCCAAATAACCTATCTATATAGATTTCGCAGTATTGTAATGTCATATAATAACATTAAAAAAATCAAATAAAACGTTCCTAAGAAGCGTATTTCTATTGATACGTTGGGCCGTATAAGACACTTAGGTAGCGTATCGCCCGTGATACGCTGAAAGCGAACGAATTAAAAGAAGAGTTTTTTTTTTTTTTTTTTTTTTT
>BMAW01070828.1:0-32008 GCA_019974015.1 Nephila pilipes | reverse complement strand
GTGTGTGTGTGTGTGGAAATAAATGAGCCACGCGGCTGAGCTACTTTGGTGCATTCATGAACACATGACTCTGCTACATAGGTGTGGTAGGGATGATCCACCTTTATGAGAAATTGTGGAATATGACAAATGGGGATTCAGAGCCTATCCATTTGAAGTCCAACATATGGCACCTGCAAGCCTGTGCGTTAAACTGGATATTGTCCAATAAGAACGAATAGAGTTGGGGGACAGAGACGGAGGTTGTCTATGAAAATCATTACCCGTCCAATCGGAAATGAAAATGAATCGAAGGGGTCGTGAGTCAGCCCCTGAGATTTAAAAAGGACGGAGAAAACAAAGAGGGACGGAGAGGGGAGCTTGTGACTAGAGCGAAAGGAGGCGATACCGCAAGGAGTGAGCGATAGAGATTGCGATTTAAACTATTACTCAGCGCGTCCGGTTTTGGTGAATTCTATCTTTTTGTGACTAAATTCATGTGGAGATATTCCAATTCGTGGTATTTTGTTCGTGGTATTGTGCCAGGAGTAACAAGGCGAAAACGCTTAGTAACTTGAGTATAACTCATTCAATTGTAAATAAAAGAAGTAATTTTACTTAAGCTGTGGGATTCATTCACGCTACTGAGCCATTCTATAAATTCAGGAGTCACGACGTTACAAGAAAGTCATTGGGATTGTTTTTATGTCGTACTCAGAAGCAGCGTGATGGCTATTGGCGTTAGACGTCGCGATTTTAAACCTTGATCAAGTGACTAGGACGATAACTGAGCTGGCATTTCCCTCTCCTATTTTTCATTCCACGTCACTGGAGGAATTGGAATCTCGACAAATTTAGCATGCATTAGTCTCGCTACATGATCTTAAGTGGCATCAGGTCTCGAACCCTTGGCTCGACAAAACTCCGACTGCAAGTACGCGATCTGGACAACTCAAGTGTATTGGTAACTCCCGTATAACGGGATTATAACGTTCTTTAACAATTTCGTATTATGCAAATCTACGTTATACAAAATGAAGAAAAAGTGCAAAAAAGGGAGTTAAGCTCCAAAAATTAGAAAAACATTCTATTATATTTTTATAATTAGAAAAATATGCTTATAAAAGTGATCATCATCAAAGTAATTAGATATTAGTAGGTATAACGTAATGCTTTAGTCTAAGCACCGTTAATAGATATAATTAAGTACTACAGATTATACATATAATTCACAAAAATGGGAAACACAATTACTGTTCCTAAAAGAGATTGATTAATTAATACACTCTTGAAAAGCACAACATAAAGAAAAGTAATAAGTCAAATATACTTAATACACCATTGACAAAACGAACTCCAAATTTGAATAGATTTTAAAATTCTGAAGGCAAATATGATACGACATATATACTCAAATTAAAATTTTCTAATGAGACAACTTGAGCTCTTACATAATGGTTATCTCGTTCCCTAATTTGCAATTTTGCATTTAAAATCTTTAAGGGGGTCACTTCACGCAGCCTTTTCCCTATCTCCGTAATGTTAAAAATGACCAATTTTAAGGAACATTTTTAAAAAATTGACTGGTTGTAGAGTTACCAATTTTTTTGTGTTCATTTATTGAATAGTTGTTATTATTTTAATGAGAGCTTTTTTTGAAATTTTGATTAGTTTTTTTTTAAAAAATTATTATGTGCTTTTACACGTGAAAAGTTAAAAAACAAAGAAAATTTGTGTACATTTCAACCTCTAAAAATTTTTTGAAACCTTTTTTTGACAAAAGCTCTCATTAAAATATTTCTTTATGTACTAGTAATACATGCACCAAGTTTCAAAGCTATAAGATGAGTAGGTTTTTTAAAAATGTTCCTTTTGTGTTGAAATTTACAGTTTTGAGATAATGCAATTTAAAGTACAAACTTACCATTCAATAATAGATATCAATACCAAAGCTTCAATTGCTTAAGTCATCTGCTACATCATCTTCTTGTCTACATTTTAATAGTCTGTTTTTAATTCTAGCTTTATTGGTTCTTGGTAAAACTGCCTTTTTTGCTTTCTTTATGTGAACACGGTCTGCTTCATGTAATGCTCGACATGTATAAAATCCAGGTTGAACATTTAATAAACTTAAAACTTTTAATTTTGTAATGAATCCTTGATTAAATAGAGATATTGTTTCATACTTTCCAGTTTTTAAAGTTCCTAATTCCATATACATTTATTGGAATTATGTGCCAAATGATGCTATTTAAATTTTAAATTTTGCCATGTAGGCATCTAGAAAGTAGTTCAGGACTTGAAAAATCTCTAACTATTGTGTAATACAATTTATAATAACATCAGGTAAGTTATGTTTGTGTTTGTATTGTTTTCCTTTAATTATGGACCTATTATATGCACACCACTTGTCGTCACCAGTGGGGCAAAGACTGAAATACTGAGTACATCGCAATGCTTGTGCAATGACTCTGAGTGATTGAAGATCCAGAGTGCCCCTTCAACTTCCAGTTCTCCACTATTTCCAAAGTAATTTGCGAAATACTTCTCTCTGTGTGCATTTCCATTCCTCAAATTGCACGAATATCTGGAAACTACTTCGGCATCAACAATCTTTCCAGTTTCGACACTAACTGTTGTCACGACACCATTTAGTGAAACAAGCCCTCCTTTTGCCAGGTGCCATCAATAGCCAGAGGTACATTTGGACTTCCATCATTTTTAAATATTTTGTTAGAAGCTATTGTCATAGAAGCTCTTGCGACTTCCTCTGTCGCATCATTTAATGTGTGGGATAACTCATAAAAGCGCTTAGTAATGAGAGGTAAATTCATCACTCCGTAAAACCATTTCGCAGCAGCATACCCTTTGCCAATTGATCTCATAGCATATGAAAGTCTCGTATTAACTTCATGTACATTAGTATATCCTTTATTAGTTAAACTATGAGTGACTCTAATATTAAGGACTGGTTGTTCGAAACCACAACTGTCACAACATATAAATAGTTCTGTAGCCAAACCTTGGATTTGACGACCAAGATTAATATGAATACCATGTTTTTAACATTTTATGCATAACACACATACTTTTAAGCAATAAGAAAACAGAGAAATGTCAATTATTTCCTTAAATATATCAGAAGAATTTAAAAAAAGCTTCATACTCTCCAGCATACTTACATAAAGTTGATACTTACCATACCAGCATACTTACCATATTTTATTTTTAAGCTTATATAACTTCAAAAGAAGTTTTATTTAATAAAAAAAACATCTCTCTCAAACTTCTATTTCTTAAATGTTTGAGCATTAAACCTAGACATATTGAAAAATATAAATGAAAAAAGTATTCAAAAAGAACAAATTGTCTACATTAGGCGAGTCTAAAATAGCACGTTGCATTCGATAACAAACGTTGAAATGTAAACAAACTGCTATTACTATTCACTTCAATTCTTTCCTCAACAAGTTGCTGATCGACGAAAATTGTTTTCGTGAATTTCAAATAATTTGATAAGGCTGGAAAGAAGCATGTATAATATGTTTTGGTTTAAAAGTGGGCGTGGCAATCAGCTGTTTTGGATCTTGACACATGTAAACAACTTTTTAAAAAAATATTTAAAATACTTCTAATTTACCTAGAACAAAAATTTAAATTGCATTTGACGCAGAAAGATTTGTAGTTACTTTTTCAAAAAAAATTGAAAAATCGATTTTTTGACCGATTTGCGTGAAGTGACCCCCTTAAGCGTTTAAAAGATCTTATCTAATTCTTCAACCTTGTTAAAGTGAAATTATAATCTAGGGTGCCGTGTCTTATGAAGGTTTCCCACAATTTTTGAATCGTGTTGAAACAAAACCGCATTATGAAAACACCATAACAGTTGTATACAGGATGAGCTATACTGTACACAAATTTTGCTCTGAATGGTTGATTGAGTGTTTAGTTTTATGGGATATTGAGCAATAAAGGCTGTTATCGCCAGCTCTGGTTGAGTTTATATTTTATACATATTTTTTATTTCCATAAAACGATACAATATAATCAAATATAAATGCTTCATTTGCCAAATCGATTAACTCCATAAATCAAGAAGTTGAGAAAAATGATAAAATTTTGTACCTAGTTTTTTAAAATTCTTTTTAAATTACAAATTCAAAAATACGATGTAGACTGCATTACTACAGATGCATTTTTATCTGACGACACATAGATAATTAGTATCAGATAGAAAATACTTGGAGTAATTGTTATTATTCATACAATTTTTTCGTGATTAAGAGAGTTAATCGATTTGACAAGTGAAAGAAAATTATTGATTCAAATTCAGTCTTCGATTCATTTTTTTTTATTACGGAAAAATTCATTATATAAATGTATGTTTTATTAAAGATTTTAGCAAAAATGAGTTATAACTATTCTGTTTCTGTTACATAATATAACGAGTATTATTACTTCGTTTAAATTGATTTATCACCAATATAAATGATGTCTCCTTTCGTTAGCTGTATTTGAGATCCCTTCATGTAGATTTGTCCTTAAAGTTTCATAATACTCATATTTAATAGGAGGAATGAATTTTTTTTCAACAAGTCTATCATATCTTTCCTCTTTTCGCTTATCACTGTTCTACCTGTTGGATTCAATAAAGGCTGATTTACATTTTTCAGACATAGAGTGGTCTACCTGCTACACATTTTCTTATATTAATGGCATTAAATTGGTATCTTCATTAAAGTCACATTTGAATTGTATGAGGTGGTGTTTCGACTTTTCTAATTTTATGCAGTGCATTTTGAACCAATGTACTGGTATCCCTATAACTGTCACCTTTTTGGTCATTGATAGAATTTTCTAAAGTACTTGTATAGAAAAAGTTCTGATGCGTCATTTGAAGCATATGAAACTGTACTTTCTTTTTACAGGTTTTTATTATATTATACCAATCATCGGACGAAAAAATGTTCTGGACTTTTTTTTTGCTTCAGATTCGATAATAGCAAATTGTTAATCATTAGACAAGTAACTGTACCCACTTACCAGAAATTTCAATCTAATTGATTCAGCTTATATTTTTGTACTTTGAAGCAATTTAAATAAACTTAAAACAATTTTAATATTTCTATTTTGTCCTGTACTTGAGTCTGAATAGGTTATTATTTCTTTACAGTTTTTAGCACAAATCTTTATATACTTTACTAAACATGAAGAAATTTCCTAAGACCTATAGTCAATTTTGGAAAGGGTAAAGCTTTTTCCAAGTCAAAAGAAAATACGAAAATGTCTTTGGCTTCTGCTATCCGATGTGTAGTTATATGAGCCTATTCAGACTTTTGCAAGAGAACGTCCTTTTCGATTTTTGCTATTTTCATTTCCTCACTATCAGAAGACTCAGTTTTTATTTGTTGAAAATCACAAATGTTGCATTTATCTTTGGAAGGTTGTTTGAAATGCGAATTAAATTTAGCCGAGAATACCTTGTAATAACATTTTTCTTTCACTGGCTTTATATTTTCTTCTGTACATTACGCGATGAAAAGTTCATACATTTTCTTAATATTTAAGTCCGGATTTAAGTATTTTCTCCTTGGATTATAAGCTCTTGTGTAGTGACTTGTGTAAGCGGGAAATGAGTTTATATGTTTTAAAACATATATGTCATCAGGTGTATTGCCTGGAACATGGTGACCACGACGATCAATCAACAATGAAACTTGTTCTTCGCAACAGCAGTCGTACAGTTGCCCGTCGCTTATCTGATAAGTATCCTTAAGATATTTTTTTGCAAACACGAATATCATCTTTTCCGCTTCTTCAAAAATAATACGTGAAAGAACGTGATCTCGAAACTCTACTGTTATCTATCGGATGCCTTCTTTTTATTTCTTTAACTTTAATACGCCCTCTTAAAAAATATTTTGTTCATGTTGGATCTCTAACTGATAAAATGTCTCCATGACAGCTTTCCTTTCATCCGAAATGATTTTTTCATCGCACTTCTGACGACATGGACATGGCACATTTACAAATGTTTTTCAGGTATTAAATGTCCACTTCTATTTCTGTATCTTAAGCTTTTTATTCTTTTATGCTTCTAGACATTTTGGTCCCATTTAGCAGGGTTACGGCTTCTTTTTTCGTCCAGTAGAATTATTTGTTGTGATTTTTTTCATTGCTATGATCCGATGACGAATCCAAATAAATAAGAAATCGTTTTCTCGTGCTGAGCTTTCCTTCAATAATTTGTATTGAAGAACCATCTGATTCATTATTTTCCTTATTCAAATAATTTCAAATAATTCTTATTGACATCTTCCATCTTAATATTATAACGATGTAATTTTTTTTTAACAAAAAACAACAACTCACAATCAAATTGAAATTTATAAGTATTTGCTCTGACAATTCGAATACAAATGATTTATATTTTATTTTTCTCGTACGCGATAGAAATAAACGCGTCACGTGAGCGATAACAGCTCTTGTCTAACGGGAACAACGAAATTAAAAGAGCAACTTTCGGATGTCTCCTTTGCAGAGGAAAAAGAGCGCACCTAGTTAACTAGATTTTTATTATGATATAAAAACAATATAGTGTGGAGTTAATCAGATTGGCTTCTGAAAAAAATTATTTATTATTTAATGGCTAAAAAGATTTTGTCTTTTAGTGGTGTTAATACTTATTATTAGAGAAATTTATTTTGAATATTTACTGTTAGGAGCCAATCAAGAGCTTTGTTAAATAAGTGATGAGAGAAAATCCTCATGTTGGCGAAGATGTTAAAAATAGAATGCCGACTACGTCATCAGATCGTTGTTGAAAATCACGAGGTGTTCTGACTGTTTAACAGACCTTTGTATGAATAAGCAACAAAAAAATATGGCCGTGCCAATCCAGTGGTCATAGTTGAGAGCTCTGGACCGACGTTCCCTTCGTCGAGTCGTTAGTTCGAGTCCTGATGCTTCTAAACACCGGCCTTGGAGTGGTTCTGATGCATGTTAGAAATATCGAAGCTCCCTCTCTTTGGCGAGTTGAGGATCAGGGGCTTGCTTGCTTTAGGTTTGTTTGGCAATCTTAACCTCGAGACAACCTCTTGATCTTTTTTTTTTTTTTTTATCTTTACCATGGATTTAACTGTCTTAGATAAGCACGGTCGACGC
Source organism: Nephila pilipes (assembly GCA_019974015.1). Lineage (NCBI taxonomy): Eukaryota > Metazoa > Arthropoda > Arachnida > Araneae > Nephilidae > Nephila > Nephila pilipes. The sequence goes on along the minus strand of BMAW01070828.1, from coordinate 24,865 downwards.
CCCCCAGTGTAGCGAAACTAATGCACCTTAAATTTGACGAGGCTTCAAGTCATCCTGTTGGTAAGGTGTAGAAGTTTGGACAGGAAGGTCCCAGCTCAGGTATTGTCCTAATCACTTGAGCGATGTTCAGAATTACGGAATCCATTACCAATACCCCTCGTGTTGCTTCAAAGTATATTGTTAATTAAACAATCAATCAATAAAGGACACCAAAAAAATAAATCTGTTTGAATCTGGCATATATGATGAAATATTTAAATTATATATCGAATATGAAATTTCATAAATTAACTTCTCGTGATAAATTTGATGCTTTTGTGTTGTGTGTTTTGTTCACTTTTGTTAACTGTAAAGTTTGTACGTTCTTTAAATATTGAAATTTTCTTAATTATTTTTATATAGAGACTTTTAAAGTGATTTTTCAATACGCATCTGCACTTATTGTCCATAAATCACTTCAGTAGAGTGTAATGAATACTTTATTAAATTGAAGAGACACGCATAAATATATTAATAAAAATAGGTTGCTCATCTATCAAAAAATCTCTTCCAAAACACTAAAAGATTTTCAGTGTTTTCATCAAATGTGATTGATTAAGTTGCTTACTTTTCTCTTAATAGTTAAGTTTATTTAAATGCTAATGTGTTTGCTAGATAAAATCTTGGCGATAAAAAAAAAAGGCTAAGTAAGTTATTACTAAAACTTTACATTTAAATGAGGTTTTCCGTCAGCACTTCAGATTAACTCGATGAGAAACTTTAATGACTCCATAAAAATAAATTAAGCGAACTCTTACAATTTGCTCGCCTGTCTCTTTCTTTAATTTAAAGGGGACGAATTTTAGTTATTTGCTGCGTTATGAACTTTGTCGTAATCAATGGTGAGGGAATTTTATGCAAATCAAGATGCTTAAATATATTGCTGTACAACTCGAAGTAGTTTGGTTCTTTAAAAAGTTTCATTAGTGTGTAATAAAGTGTGAGACATTTTTTTTTCGTTTCCTTTTGGCGATTATATAATTTATTTACTTCACAGATTATTAGTACTCCATTATATAACATTACACGAGTGGATCCATCTATCTTTGCTGATGAATGTACTCGTGTCAAGGAACCGTAACGAAAATAAATGCAAGATCTAACGATCTATAACGAACCAAAGTACAAGTTATCCTTTTGATTATAAAGAAACGAGTATTAAGAAAAAAGAAATATATGTGTATTTCAAATATACACACAAAGTTGGACATGGGAAAATTCGAAGCTAAGCAAATCACATGAAATTTTAATAACTTTCCCGAAATTTGAATTACATGTTTATTTTCCTAAAGAAGAGAGGTAAATTCTAAGAAAAGGTTAACGCAACAGACTTAACACAGAAGCTATATTTTCAAAATACATGTATATTACAATAAGTGTAACACACTTTTCAGTCAAAATATTGTTCAAAAAAGTTCTAACTATCCGTGAAATCCAAAACTTCGAATCATGAAAGTCGACTGTAATGAGAATACTTATTAGTGTGTATTAAAGTTACACATTTCCATAAGCTGATCCAAAAAAATCTCATAAAGTTATCTGAACATACCTTCAGTGTTTGTCCAAGATAAATACGAGCGTCATTCCCCGGGTTACCCTAGTGATAGTAGTCTTCCATTGTGTTACTGACTTTGGTAAACATGGGTGACGCGATCCTGGGATGCCTTAACGATCCCCCATTTTTTCGACTCTTCATCTAACAAATCAAAATTTTCCTTTATTTCATTTCTTCAAAAGACTGGATCGCAGATAAATTTTTGATTGAATGGTTGTTTATTAACATCGCATTGGAAGCAACATGAGGCCTATAGGCGATAGACCTCGCAGTTTTGAACCTCAGTCAAGTGACGATGAAGACACACGCGCGGGCACCTCACTCTCCAAACTTCCACACCATACCAAAGATAGGTCTTGAGAACTCGACAGATTTAACGTTCCTCGTAACCGCTTCACGGTGGGTATTCAATGGCACCTGGATACAAACCCAGAAGTTCGCGGCCGTGACGACTTGGCTATCTCTGTGTGTGTGTGGCCGGCCGATCACAAATACACATATTTAGTACAGCATATGCACATTCGACTCTTGCGCCATAGAACTCATGTTTTATTCATTAATTCGCTATCTGGACTAAGCGAATAAAAAAATACCAATTCTTAATTAACGTTAAATCTTAAAATGGTCAAATTTTTGAAAGGGCAATATCAACGGCTTGTATTTATAAAGTTCCTATGAAATTAAATCAAAGCAGCCTCTTATAAGAAATTAAATAGAAAAATTTGGTACTTTTCCATTTCGCCGACGCAAGCGATGAAGTCGCCAAAAATGATACACCCGACACCAATCGGAATATATGTTTAGTGTGTGTTGTAGCCAATAAAGTCTGCTTGGTGAGATTTGAGCCGGCGAAATGGAAAAGTACCTTTAATTAAATAATAATTACACTACAAGAGTTACGATAATCGGGTAACAATCAAAAACATTATGGCCAAGGATGCATTATTTTTCTAGTCATGTTCATATTATTTATTCTGTATCATAAACTAGTTTGTAAGAATCTCCTTTACCGCTTGTCAAACAACATGGCTTTTATAAGCTTATATACTGTTTAGAGGTGAACCTCAATAAATAATAAACAATGGTCTTGCTTACGTGGTTCCTATTAAATTAGGTTACTCTCTCTCTCTCTCTCTCTTTCTCATCAGAATAAAGATATAAAATTTCAATATTAATTTAAAAAACGATGCTTCCATTATTAGAATTTAGTTTCTATCAAAATTACAGGGATCAGACGAACAGAAATCCGTAAACCGAAGTGTCAAGGCCGTAATTAAGAGAGAGTCCTTGGCTGCACTTCATTGCAATGGTTCATTACCACAAAAGAAGGTAATTATAGGTTGATACTATCACGTGAGCGTGATAGCAACCACACAGGCGAACTATCCGAAAATAACTTCCATAAGACAGCTGGAATGAGGGAGATAATATTCGAAAGTGAAAATTAATGGCTTCAATTCAGGCTGATTACGTGATACTGTAACGTGCTTCCTCCTGGGATCAAAATTAATATTGGTTTTGTACGTGTTAATACCATATGTAATTTCAGATTTAATAATTATGTGATCAAATGATAGAAGGAAAGTTTCATTGTCATTTAATTACCTAAGTGAAGATAACTGCAGAAAGTAAAATAAGAAGATAACTTCAGTCCATGGATATCAAAATCAATCAATGAGAAATAATTCATTCTGTGATACTGGGCTACATCACGATTTTCCTTCACTATTCTTGGGGACTTTCCTATTCGAACCGTTTAAAATGAAATCTTTTTTCTGAAATGAAACGTGGCTTGTGCTGATAAGATTTAAATTATGAAGTGAAGTGAATAGATATGATAAATTACTATTATAAGCAGCGATGAAATGAATAAGGGTAAGTTAGAGAACTGAAAGTTAGTTGGTGGTAGAACTAGAGAGAATTAAAGTGAGTCAAAGTGAGACGTCGGGATATCATTGTTCGGAATCTAAAAACAACAATCTGGAAAATTTTTGTAGGGATCGGAAGAGGGTTTAAGAATGGAAACCTCTCTGAATCCTCCCTCTTCCAGTTAGTTTACTCTTTCTCATGTTTACTGAGAACGTTTAACTGATCGTGCTCAGAATGTGACCTGGCCGTGGTAGTTTAGCTGCCACTGGCGTTGTTTTCGTCGAGTCGTGGATTCAAACCCTAATATCGCTAAACACCTGCCGCGTAGCGAGGCTGATGCGTGTTAAATCAGTCGAGTTCCCAAGTCTTTCCATTGGCATGGTGTGGAAATTTAGAGAGGGAGGTATCAGCTCAGTGTCGTCTTCGACACTTGAGACCGAGGTTGAAAATTACGAGGTCCGTCGTCAATAACCTTCGTGTTGCTTCTCAGTGTGAAGTTAATGAATAATCATAGCCATACAATCACTAAATAACGAAAGAATATAATAACTAACGGGCGTTCTCTAATTCGTACATACTTTTTTCCCGTAAAGTGAAGAAAAAAAAGGGAAGCGATGTTTTCAGTCTTATGTAACTTGATGAATTACTGAAGGAGAATTCATAGAGACTGTCCTAAATCATTTTAGTTATTTCTGTAAAAACTTACCCATCTTTTGAATGTTTTTTTCTTGAGTCAATACGGATTGTATCAAATTTTCCAGTGAAACATAAACATAGCGTATAGATAACATTTTTTTTTTAAGGATTCGTTGAAAAATACCCCAAAAAATTAAAGAGATAGCACATTGGCGTCACATTTATCTCCCATTTATAAATCCGTATGATTTCCGGCAGTCGTAAACAATCTCATAAATCCATATGCAGTATTTTTCGTTTTGTCACTTCTAGGAACAGACAATTCAATAAAATAGAAAAGGCTATCGATTACTAAAGAACCAGATAATAAAAAAATTAAAAAATATTTAGTAACAATCTGTAGTATATTGCTAATAAAATCTTCCAAATAGTTATTTCATAGTTTAAATTATTTATTGAAAAAATAGCGTGTCTTTTCATATCTTTATCGAACAATCCATTTACACTCCATTAATCCTTTGATTTATATAACTGCAATAAATAGTATATTTAAAATTTTCATTTGAATTACTATCAAAATATTAAATATACACGATTAATAATTTTTACGATTTTTGGAATATTTTAAATCAACGATAATACTCAAATAGCTGTGTATATCACATCCAAATAGACTAAGAAACTGATGGAATTTAGCAATGGTATTCCAAAGAAACTAAAAATAAGTGGGTAAAAAATAACTTGCTAATCAATGCCATAATAGTTCAAAAAGTACCCTTATTAAGAATGAGGTATTAGAAATGGGGTAATTCGTGTCCATTGAATGGTGTCATAGTAATGTACTTCTAAGAAGTACATGACACCGTTCGCATCCTAAAATATCGTTGCCATACCTTTTTCTTACCATGAGACCAATCTTCGTCTTCTTTGGAACGGTTTCATCAGAACCATTGTCTTCCTAGTTTCTGGAATATAACAATAAATCCAGTTTCGACGATGATGACAACTCAACGCAAAATAACGACGGCGAGATATCAATCAAAAATATATTATGAATCAGTGTTTGATTTGTTTTGACGTCGTTTAGCAGAGGACAACACACAGCGGTAACACCAATGTACTTTAGCAACGCAATTTGTCGTCGAAAACAGGTACTTTTGACTTTGAAAAATGTATCATTAAATACGACACAGATGGCCCGAGTGCAAAAATCTTGGCATTTTGTAATAATTTTGTGTACAATAGGTACATACTACAATACCCCTAACTAATTCATGTAAATCGTACATACAATATCCCAATCTAATTAGAATAAATAACTCTACAAAAAAAATTGAAAACTCAAACACTGAAAAGGATCTTTACTTATATGAGCTCAAACAACTATCCTCGTCAGTAAAAGTGGATCAGAATCCCCTGTTATACAGTCTTTAAGAGAAAGGTTATGCTTAATAACTTTCGCAATGTTCGTCGCAGATGTGGATAAAACTGATATCTTCATTGATAGCTGAAGGGGACCTAATTCAGGATTTTAATGAATTAATAAAATAAATTAAATAACATACTGAACTCTAAAAAAAAATTTTGTCGTTATGTATTATTATTAATGTTAATTATACATAATTTTGAATTACACGAAATCATACCAAATCCTAAATTATAACACACTAAAATCAAATTTAAAAATTCTTTCTTTGTAAAAACTAAAGTTCTGCAGAATTTATTGAAAAAAAATCAGTAAATTATTAAAATAACCAAAACAATAAAGTTAAAAATATTATCTTGCGTTAATAACTCTCGCAATTATGTAGTGTGCTCATAACATATAATAAAATGTTGTAATGGAAAAAAGCCACAAATGTTCTGGAACACTATAATGCCTAATAATTTTAATTCAAAACAAATTTGGGGGCGTTTCAGAAAGTATTTCTATTTAAAGACATAACATCAGTAAGGTAAATTGTTATTACCATTGGTTGCTGACATCTGCTAATCAGAGAAGAAACAAATTTGACGTTGATTCATACATTAATTTTGATTGGTTAGTCATTTGTTACTAAAATTAAAATTTGATTTCTGCCGCATCGAGTTGCCGACGTCATTTTGCATCAAGTTTCCACCATCGGTGAGACCTGCATTTTTGATTATAATCCGTAAACTGAGGCGAAGATGTTTTCGTCAGCCAGAAAATTTATGACGAAGGATTATTGAGGAGTGAGAAACGCCATGATCCCGAATACGAGTAACTGAGACAGCTGTCTAGTGAGTTATGAGGTTCATAGAAAACAAACCATTTTCGATGCTACTAACCCCAACTCTTGAAATTTCTAAGGACTTATACGACCACGAATGAGCGATTAATTAAAAATTACAACCAAATTAAATACAAATCTACCTCAAAAAACGTAACAAAACCTAAGAAAAAAAATTAAAGAAAAACAAAAAAAGAAGATAATGTAATTTAAATAATGTCCCATACTTTGTAATGGGCATTGTACGAATATATAAATAATACTTTTGAACTTTCTAATTTATGTGATCATGTGTAAAAAATCTGCTGAGATCCGGTTTTCCCCGGTTTCACGTAAGTAGGAAAATTTTCCCTATAGACTTTTTGCCTTCTGCTAAAATATCTAAAAATCTCTAGATCTAATACCATGTGAACTGAATTAATCCTTGCATTCAAATTCCAAAAAGGGAAAATTTCGCTTCTGCCACAAAGGCGAAATGACTCATATGGAAATGTAACTCTCTCTCTCTCGTATAAAATTAATAAACTCTTAAAATTCTGAAATATTTAAAGTTCCTTTATAGTGCTAATTCAATAATTAAAAATGTTGTTTCCGTTATTCATTTATTCTCTTATTGTGTGTGTGTGTGTGTGTGTGTGTGTGTGTGTGTGTGTGTGTGTGTGTGTGTGTGTGTGTGTGTGTGTGTGTGTGTGTGTGTGTGTGTGTGTGTGTGTGTGTGTGTGTGTGTGTGTGTGTGTGGAAATATCGACTTATCGCCCAGAAGTCATAGAACGTCTCACCACCAGAGAGCGCTGCTACTGTTTCGGCGACATTCCGCTAGGGGAAAGAAGACGTTTGCGCGGGAAGACGCCATTGGAGTGGGCTCACGAAGTGTCTGAGATATATCGCCGCTAAAACCGTTTTACGAAATAAGTGCACGGAGCACAATCTCACTACTTACGTTTATTGGAATGAACTACTTACGCTTTTTTTAATTTCATACTTAAGTGTCGGTACATAATCGCTGTAAATAAGAATGAATAACTTCGAATAAATTAAAATATCATCATTGTGAATACTCGGACATTACATGCGTGCATGTGACGTTTCTAACAATCTCAACCAAAATCAAAAACATTAAAATTAGTCTCAAATAATAGAATCAGAGATATTATTAACCTGCAAATTGGCAGCAAGACTGTGAACTTCATCCCAATTGTAATCATTTGTATAATGTACCTGTGGGTAGCATACAGTTGATGTTTTAGAATACATTTGCATCTCAGTACTGCTTTCCCTTGTTAGTAATTGTTAGTAGTGTTATATAAAAGCATTTGGTGGAATTTCTTACATCTATTTATTTCTCTTAGCGAATCCTATTGTTGACAACCCAGACCTAAGATTGAAATTTGTTTATTCAGATCAATAATTTGAACAAACATGTATTTTAAAATCTATTTTATGCTATTATTTTATTTATTTACATGAAAAATAAAATAACTAATAACAAACGCATAAATGGGAAACATGAAAATCCGAAGACAATAAATCTATATAATCTGAATCACTAACAATAATATGAAGACAATAATAATTTATTTCTGTATAGTAATTATTTACTGATTAGTTTAGTCAGTTAAGTAAAGTAGTAATCCTGGAGGGCTTAAATTCTAAGAAAGAGATTTTCACTGGAATAAACAGGAGCTATCAAATCTTTATTCTTATAGTATCTTAACACCGTTGCGACGACGAGTACCACCGTTGGTGTACGAACGTATATTATTTGTAGCTGTCGTGCGCCATCGGTGGCACACCGTTGTATGTTGATTTTGCGTGCTTTAAAATCAATCGAGTTTAAATAAAGCTTTTTAAAAGTTAAGTTTAAGTTAAGAGAGTTTATAATTAAATTTAAGTTATACGAGAGATTTTTAGTTGAGAAGAGTTAGGTTTAAATTAAGAGAATTAAGAATTAAGTTCAAATTAAGAGTTAGGTTTAAGTTGAGAAAATTAAGAGTTAAGTTTAAGTTTTAAGTGTATTAAGTTAAGATTTAAGTTAATTTTCAGTTAAGAGTAAAATTAGTAAGTATTATCGTGCTACCAACGTATTAGGTATTAATTTTGAAAGGCATTCTCCTGTGTTTTTGACATAAATATCGCCTTATAAATACGAGTTGGACTATTAATGGAAAGATGTGCTATGTGAATTTCTTTGCTAAACGCAGAGGATAACATACTAGAAATAAAAAAAAAAATTGAGTATCTTTTTCTTAAATCCATCCTTTGCAATACTGGGTAACTTAATACATCGATCAATAACTCCCGAGTCTAACATTGAAAACAACATTTTTTTTGCAAATTTTTTTTTTATTCATCAACATAACACCTTTTGTTAATCACCTTTTAGGGTGATACAATCGTTCCAACGCTTTTCCAAATCTTTTTACCAAATCTTTTTTGTTGCGAGTAAATAGCCATAAACAGCTTTCTGAATCATCGACTCGTTGCTGTTTTTGTTCCATCGAAAGCAATCGCGGCACCCACTTGGAAAAAACCTTTTTCACTTCACTTCAAAAAACCTTTTTCCTGGTCCGATCGACTTAAAATTTTGACACGTTTCAAGCAAAGGTTAGTACTCTAGAAAGACCTGGTTACTGGTTTACTACGAGCGCCATCTCTGGGTTAGTCTCGGGAGTTATTGATCGATGTGTTATACATTCAATACGCATTGAGTTTCGGTATCCGCAAACTCCTGTTATTCAGAAATGTGGTGTTTAAGGAATTTAATCCGGAATTATGTATAGCTATTTATAGGGTATATGAGACCACTTCTCTACTAACGAAAACTCCAGGTGGCGGTAGCTGTGTTGTCATGGTCGAGACTTCATGGTTTTCATTGTTTCTAAAGAGTCATGGATTAATCGTGTAAACTTCGAATCGTGTTAAAAACATTAATTAAATGCATTGTATAATGAATTCAAATAAACATCGTTTTATCCATCTGATAGAGTTTCAAAATGAAAGATGGAAAGTTAAGAGAAAGAAAATTTCGAGAGTATTAGTGTAAAGTATAAGTTCGATAGTGCAATTCTAAATTTTGTTTCAAAATAACATGGTTTAACTTCAAGAATTATTTTTGTAAAACTCTAACATTACGTTCTAGTTGAAACTATACTTAACTGTTAATTATGATTTTATAGAAAACTCAAAGTCACCTCTAAATTCTACATTGGTAAGGTTTAATTTATAATAAATTAAGACTCTCGGCAACCTGCCATTTTCATTTTGATAAAGTAATGTTAATCCTAAGGAATTGCTACTACCTTCCTCAAATCTTTACTACTTTATCTATTTGAATGCATAACATTGTATCCAAAAGAGCAAAAAAATGAAAGTTTCAGCAAAAATATTTTTTTTTCTCCGATTTTTGAAAATATTTTTATACCTCTATTTTAATTATTCGTTTGTGAGTTTTTCATTCTTTAAAAATTATTGTAAAATATTTTTAAAATTCGGGGAAAATGTTATTCCATTATGCAGAAACCTCCATTATTTTTTGCTCTTTCGGATTCACTTTATTGTATTTATACAGATAAAATAGTATAGATTTAAGAATGATAGTTGGAATTCCAATGTGTGTGTGTGTGTGTGAAATATATATATAATTCATTCAATAATAGCTTAAGAAGTGTAAATAGAAAATAGATTGCTGCTAATGTGCTCTGATAAACCTCGTAGTTTCCTTCCCTTTATTCAGCTCTGTGTTCGTCTATATAAGGAGAGGCATTCCACACTTATTCGAAAATGTCCCTCCAAGACCATTCTTCTCTCCATCGTCCTGGTACCGCCCCTACAGTGTAAAGTTCGAGTACCGAAACGGATGGAGTGAGGGAACTGGATCTGACACGATCGATCATTATGGAATATAAATGACCGCATTACGTTGGATACGAGTCTTTGCAGTTCGGGGTTCCCTCGCTTTTGCATGCTGCTGGGAGTGAAAGATTCAGAAATGAAAGGAGATGACCCTAATCATCGAACTAAGTGGTCTGGTTGTAATAGAATTTTCCAGTCTCAATTTAGGGTCCTTGGTGGATTTTAATTTACATTTTAAATAATATTTTACAGAGAGTTTTGTCATTTGAATGGAATCGATCATTCGAAGTAATTTCTTTCAACTAAGAAACTCTTTCTTTCAAAGTAGGGGTTAATCTTGGACCATTTCAAATTTTAATAAGATATTATAATTTGGCTGTTCGAAAAAGAATTAAATTTTGAGCGTGTGTTTAATGCTTTTTATATTGAAATTTTGCAATAAATAATAGTTAATGAAGAATTAGAGAGCTTGCAGTAAATTAAATACCATTAATTGATTAAAACTAATCAAGATTGTATCAATTTTAATTCAGTAATAGAAAATATAAGTGCTACATGAAAATGTATGAAGAAAACAAAATAAATACCTGAATCTAAAAACTCCTTTCGCTATTGTTGACAGAAATAAAAATGAACCACGTTTACTCTGTGTACTTTCAGAGATGCATTTCCTTAAACTCATACCATATTAAGCACATCTGCTCGTCGATCTTTCTAACTTAAGACACGCATCACTTTTTCGAAGATAAATCCATTTAAAACTGGAAAAAACTAATCTATGTTCTTCCTTTTCGATTTCTAATCCAAACATTGCTACTGAAGTAACAAAAGCAAAACATAACGACAAATGTCTACTCTGATTTCAGTTAAAAAAAAACTACAGTTTGAGAAACAACTGCAAAACGCATTGTGGTAAAATTTATCCGCGGAATATTAAGATAAACCGATGATTTTGTCATTGCGTCCTACTGGAGAGATATATTGAGCTCTAAATCTTTGAATTTGACGTACCTCTTAGTACATTGGCCACGCCAAGTATTCCCCCACCAATCGAACAGATTGAAAAGTATCATTATTTCTGCGATACGGATGAGATATTCCGAAAGTACCACCGATATTTCATCGTTACATTCGAAATCTAACTTTTAGTTTCCTTTTCGTTTGTTTTTCTGGGCGCATTCCAGAAACTCAAAATTTATGCGGGATTGGCTTCTCGAGGCTGTATGACAAACAAATATAAATATTTTTAGCATTATTTTAATAGTGGTGATAGTTGCAGTATTGATAAAATGAGAATATAAACTTCAGTATTGATAAATTGAGAATATAAACTTCAAATTATTACCGATAATTCTACATTATTTTTACCTATGATTTGGTAAATCACGCTAATGAGTATAGTACACTTTTTTGTATTTTTTCTCTGCAATGAAAAATAAATGATCAATGCTGCTTACTCCGATAATTCAATTTGCATAATTTCTTTGATATGTGCAGTTACGATATCTTTGAAAAAGAAATTTATTTATTGATCAAAACAAGAACACAGAAAAAATTAATAAAATTGAAATTGGCTTTCCTAGCTTCATTTTAGCATGCGCTAACTTCTTTTGTGTGTTAGTCTCTCGATAAAATAGAATTATTCAAAATCAATATTAATTAACGTTTATTAAGCGTTCTTCCAAGCCCCAGGCTCCACCGAAGCAACTACTACCAAGAAAAGAAAATTTCTCCTTAAATTTCTAATGCATTTACTTTCACAAGCAAAATATTCCACAGTGCAAAAACGTTGCCAATGTTAGCAACTAAAAGAATAAAAACAGATGATTCTGCCCAAAAAAGTCAATTATTAAATTAAATATTAAACTAACTATGATAAATTATTAAAGAAGACAGTAAAATTCTGTTCGGATATTAAAATAAAAGCAGACGATAAAATATTACATTAAATATGCACCTAGCGTTAAAAACTTAAGCAACAAATACATTTTTCAACATACAACAATGGAATTGTCGAAAAGGAATTTTTGTGACCAGTACAGTGAAAAGGCTCAGTAGAAAGGTAATGCATATGCAAAAACCAGCATTATGACATCAGAGGAGACGTCATGGCGCGCAAACGTGTGGAATGAGCGCGCTCAGTGCCAAATCAAAGAAAGAGGAAGGATGCATTTCCAGACATTCCCTGATAGTGAAGGTGAAATTGTACATTAGTATTGGTTACATGATACCATCAGGATACCTTTATACGTAGCAGAATGATCTTCGAGTTTGGAGTGGGGCGTTCTTTGATGAGTGTTGCTCAAGAATTTAGTATTGACAAAAGTGTAATATCAAGACCTTGGAAAGCCTTCCAAATGAGAGGTACAGTTGCAAGAAAGATTGGCGGTAGTTGGCCAAAAAACCAACGGCAAGTGGCTATCAGTATATCGTTCTGTGGGCAAAGAAGACCAGAACAGACATCGGACTACATTGCTCAACAGCTGCGTACAAAAACCGGACGATAGGTATCACGATTTACTATGGCCAGACGTCTGCATAAAGGTGGCTGGTCTATTTGCCTGTCATCCTGAACGCTGCATACCCTTGACAGCAGCCCATCGGTGGCACCGTTTAACGTGATGTCAAATACGCAAAGACTGTACATCTCGTCACTGGAGTCACGTATTGTTTATTGATAAGAGTTGTTTCTATCTGAGCATGATTCTCAGCACCAGTTGATATGGAGGGAGGAAGGAACACGGTTTCGTCCCACTAACATCAAGAGTGGACCATAGGGGTGATCATGGAATGCTTGTATTGAAAGACATTATGTTGAACGGAGCTCTATATTTTCGACAGCGGCTCACTTACCGGAGATTGTACTGCGGTGAAATTATCCTCCCACACGTTCGTCTGTTCCCAGATGCCATTGATCCAGATTAATTTTTGTGGACGACAATGCACGTCTACACGAGACCTCTGCTGCTGAGAAGCTTTTAGAAAGGGTGGATTTCTGCAGAATGGATTGCCCAGCGAACTGCACTGATTTAAATCCCATTGAATACGCTTAGGATACTTTGGGGAGACGCCTGACAGCAAGATCGTATCCTCAGGAGAGTACCAGTCTGCTGAACAGTTGCATCGTGAAGAGTGGTAACTCTTACCTCAAAAACTGCTGGATAATTTGGTATTGAATATGAACAGATGATGTCATGCAACCATTGCAGCTAAGGGATGTCATATCCCTTACTAAGGGTCTATAGTGTATTGTTCTTCATGGCCAGGTAACATGTTTATTAACATCATTCTGTCAATAAAGACTTTTTTTTGTTTTGATCTACAATGTATACAATTCATTTTTTGCTACAATGCTTTCCTCAACATTTAAGTGCTACATTGTGCCTCTGTAGTGTGAATTTCATGTCTCCCAATTGCTTTTTTTTTTAAATTACGGCACAATCTGAAAAATTGCTTAAGTTTCGCATACTAGAGTGTCTTGGCAATGTAATTATACCTCAAGCAAACTAAATGTAATTATAATCATAATGAATTAGAATGTAAATCATTTGAATCTAGTGTAATGTATCATTCATTTTATGACCACTCAATTTAATTGACACCGTTTTCCTAAGACTTCATGTTAGTACATGTTAATATATCACAATAATTCGCCTTTTGATATACTGCCTTTAACACCGAAACATCGTCGACTTCGCCTACAATGGTCCCACGCCAGAGCGACATAGACTACCACAAATTGGCAAAACGTGGTGTTCAGTTCTGGGTACAAATGGTAACAGAGTACGGTTGGGGAGACACCCTGGTGAAAGATACAATTCCACCCACGTTGTTGCAAGACACACTGCCCACGCCAGCAGGCGTAATAATCTGGGGCACCATATCCTATCATAGCCAGTTCACTCTAACTGCTATACGTGGAACCTTGACGAGCCAGCGTTATGCTGAAGATATTAATAGACTCCACGTGGAACCGTTCCCAAGCGATCTTCCAGGGACAGTTTTTCTGCAAGATAATGATCGTCCGTGTACAACTCAAGTAGCTCAAGACTTTCTACACCATGTTCAGAATCTTCTATGGCCATCCCACTACCGGGACATGTCCCCTATAGAACTTTTATGGGACCAGCTAAAACATCACATGCCGTGTGTCACGCTGTACATGATTTGCTGATCAAGATTTGAGGGTCCACTGCATCAGGATAGCAATCAAAGTCTAATCAACTCTCTGCCGGATCGTGTTGAGGCATGTATTGCTACAGGAGGCGATCCGACGCGCTATTGAAGTTATACTGTGTCTAATTGTACACACTGTATTTGTTTAATAGGCTTAATATTTTGGTTAGGGGAGGGGGGTCAAATGAATCTCTCGTTTGTATCATTATGTATATTCAATTTTATTTTAATCCTAAACTCCCTTATTGGACATATGTTTTCAATGTTCCTGATTATACGAGGTGGGGGTATTAAATAACGAAACTGGCGCTGTAAAACATTTTATTTTGATGTCATACATATACTTATTACCTTCAATATGCACCCCTCCTCTATCCCTACAATGCCCCATGCTAATCTTCCATTGTTCGAAACAATGCTGGAAGTCTTCTGTCAGCTCCTTAAAGACGTGTGCTGCTTTCGCTTTTAACAGCTTCAGAGGACTCAAATCTCAAATACTGTTCCTTTTAATGCAGATTTCGCCATAGAAAAGAGATAGAAAGTCGCATGGTGCTAGACTTGGTGAATAAGAAGGATGGTCTAACACTGAGATGCTGTACTTCGCCTCTTGACAGACAATTCTGAATAACTTGTCTTTCCAATATTCGGGACTTTTTTTCCTTATTCTTTCACGAAGCTCAGCAAGAACGGGAAGGTAGTTATGTTGATTACTAGTTCGACCTTCAAGAACCCAGTTAACTTAAACAATCCTATGAATATAGAAAAAAACAAAAATTAATCATTGCTTTAAATTTTGATTTGCTCATTCGAGCTTTTTTGGCTCTAAGTGAAGATGGACTCTTACAGTGCATGGATTGGCTCCTCGTTTCAGTATCATAAGTAAAAAAGCACGATTCTTCAGAAGTTATTATCCTTTCCAATAAGTTTTGGGTCATTTTCAATGGCATTCAAAGTGTTAGTGTAAACATTTTTGCAAGTTTCTTGCTCAAATGTGAGACCATTTTGGCACAAAACTTTTTTCATGTGAAAATTATTACGTGAAATTTGCCGTATAGATTCCTCGTCAATCTCAGCAGTCACACGAATACTGAACCGACGATCAGAGGGAACCAGATTACCGATTTCTTAGATATTGTCATCCGTTTTTGACGTGGAAGGGCGATCCTGGGGTGAGTCATCTTCAACGTCTTCTCGGCCATCTTGAAAACGCTTAAGCACCCAAAAACACATACACTTGATAAACATTCATTACCATACACTTCTTTGAATAAATTATAAATTTCAGTAGCATTTTTTCCAAGTTTCGTGGGAAATTTCATAACAATTATTTGTTCAAATGTAAACTTATAATTTTTGCGGCGAAACAAAACAAATGACTCTAATGCGAATGTAGGCTACGGGTAAACGGATTTGCTTACAGAAACGAGAATCACTACATTCAAAAGAGAAGGCTTCACGCTAAACAGCTGTAGGTCATAGGCATCAGTGTCGTTATTTAATAGACACGCCTTTTTGAATATTTATGTTAAAACTCGGATATTTCTTAAATGGTTTTTATATTTTTAAGTGATTTGTGATTCTTGCATATATATTTTGAATAATCAATCATAGACCTCCATCCCTACAAATTGAAAAAACGTTATTTCATCTTCTTTTCCTCTATATTTATTATTATTATTATTGTTTTACATTTCCCTCCGTTTTTGTTCTTTGTCAGTTACAATTAATATCCTGAAAAATATAAAGTTAATAAAACAATTTTCCGAAATTATATATAATAACAGTAAAATTATACTACTCTATTTCTTCTATGAAAAGCGTATAGCTAATGATATAGAGTGGTATTTTAAGTTAATTGAAGTACATATTATACTTATTTTTTTCAGAGTTATAAACTCTAAAAGAACTTTTCTCAGTTCGTATTTTTTCAAAACATCTTTCATTCAAATCACTTACATTTTATGTGTGTTTTATGTAATGCATATAACAAAATTAGGGATCCATTTTAAGGGGTATTGGTGTTTTTTTTTGTTGTTGTTGTTGTTGTTGTTGGATTTTAGTATGCATACCAACATTTTTTCCACCAAAACTAAATACGTTATTACAATATTGATCCCTAAATTTTCCAAGGATGTTCTTTAAAACATCCTTCAAAACATTCTACGAAAAGTTCATAATAAAATATTACTAAATACAGGATTTTGAAGTTTTTAAATTTTCTTAAAAAAATTAAACTTTTAAAACTGTTTGAATAATCCATCCATGTGTTTCGGGTGAAATCATATTCTTGAATTGAAATACTACATGGCATACTAAAACCTAAACTTTAAATACATAAATAAAAAAAATGTTCAAAGAGTCTCTTAAAGTATTCCACCTCATTGACTTTATTCAGACGTGAGCACATAAACGAACCTCAACTAATTCCATTCAACTATTACCTCTATTCAACCTGCTTCCATTATTTTACTGTCACCGTCTCTACCAAATGCCCGGAAATTTTTCTACCCCTCTCCAGAACTAATTTCTATAGTTTCCGTTAACGTCTGTGACCGTACGTAAGTCCGGATTAAAGGTCTACAAAGGTGTGACAAAGTGTTGGAAGGACTCTAATGAGCCATTACATAATCCATTAGTTCAACGAGTGACTCCATTAAGCGGCACGGACAGCATTTTATGAGCAGTTGCTCTTTAATATAGCACACCGCTGTAGATAATGGTACTACTACACGTAAGAGCCGACCTGTGTTAATAACAGATGTGCTCGAATATCTGAGCTGGGTTTAATATCTCTCACAGAAATTAATGTTTGCTTACAAAAAAGATTTTGATGAATATTGCTTGGAAAGAGCTCTCCCTTTCGGGATCGTGGTAAAAAACTAAAATGTTTCTAAATATTAGTATGGGCTATTACAGATCACTTTAACCTCATTTCTATGAGTGATACTTGTGGATTCAAGACAGTGATGAATAATTGAAGTTGAAGTATATTAAACTCAATAATTCAGTTTAAAGGCTTTCTGTGATAAAGTATAATTTGACAGATTGATTGTTTATAACATTGTACAAACAAGCATCATGAAGGCTGTTGGTAATGGACCTCGTAATTCTGAGCCACATTCGAGTGCATATGTACCTGATATCCGAATTGGCTCCAATTCTTCATATTTCCCAACACACCCCAAGCCTCAAAATGGATAGGATCAGTAAGAATAACAACCTTCATTCGATTTAAACTTTAAATCAGACGCGTTTAGAATAAAGTTTTTTTTTTTTTTTTTTTTTAATTATTAATTACAAAAAAAAATTAGATTTCACTTAAATTAGTTAATCAGAATAAAATATCCTCGTTATCATCTTTGTTAGGTTTTCTATTCATTTGACTGAGTATTTACATGATTCTCAGATACCCTTAGTAAAGGCAGAAGAATGAAGTAATTGAGAACTGCAACAGAATGTGGAAACTGATGGAATGAAGTACCAGCTCAAAAGTCGTAATCGTCATTTGTTCGCTGTGGATTTAAAAAAAATACTCAACGACTATTTCGACAACAGTTTAACTGAACAATGAGATTATTATGTGTAATAGGCGATTAATCTTATGGAGCCGGTAGCGAAGAAAAGAGTTTATAAGTTTATTTGGAGAGATTCTAACTGGACTTATATTTTCGAAAAAGGAAGATTTATAAGTTAATATCCCTCAGTACATAAATATTTTATTATATCAGTAAGTACTCATAGTATATGACAATAACTTAGTTTTATTTTATTAAAATACAAGCACTAACACTTTATATTTGTTTTATAAAAAGGTTTCTTTTCTTCAAGTATTTGGCTGCTCAAATATTTCCTGAATTTTTTTTAGCTCTATTTGGGGAAGGAATAAGCTTCATTTGGGGAAGTTAATTAAACGAGTAGCAATAAAATAATTAACAATTTATTTTCCAATTTTAATACCTTATAGCTAAAACAATTCCTACAAATAACAATAAAATTTTCATTCATTATTTTTTCAAAAAATGTCTGGCTGAATGAGATAGTGATAAGTTTAGTTTAAGCCTAATTTCACTTAAATTTAATTTAATTTCTAACTTTTCCTGTACTTTAACACTTCTAGTGGGAAACTAATTTTATTTTCTTATAGAAATCCATTTGAGCTTCTAATTTACATGATCACGCGATATAAATTTACATGAATTAGATTTTCTCACGTACCAAACCCGTAAGGAGATTTTTCGTCTCTAGCTAAAATACCTTAAGATCCCTAAATTTAATACTACGTGATCTGAAGAAATCCTTGCTTTAAATTCCGTGAGTGGATGTAAATTGCTTTACGTCCACCGCAATCACAATATGTAATTGCCTGTCTTTTGTAATATGTAAATAAATTCTCACTTTCAATTTTTTTAACTTCTTCATTGTGCCACGAACGTATGGACACATGATTAACAATTCAGGAGTTATTGATTGAAATTTAATATATAAATTGATTGTTAATGTTACAATTACTTCACTCACGTAAAACGGTGAGATAATGCCGTATATTTTAGGATGAAAGTCTGAGGCGGCTATTTAAGGGCATGTGCAGATCATTATTTCAGCCAAAATAAAAGAAGAAAAAAAATGAAAGCATCTCCTCAGAAAAAAGTTCACACTTTTCTGCAGTTTGCTGAATATCAGTCAATGATTGTAACGTAACGGAAGTTCAGAAGGGAGTTTCATAAGATACGACTTTAGAGGAAAATGTTAAAAAAGTGGCGGGATCAATTTCTGGCAACAGGAAAGTGAACTGAAATCATCCAGCGGAATTTGTAAAAGTGTATCAAAACAACAAATGGGAATAATACACAAGGTTTTCGCTAACAATCCTGCGAAATCCATCTGGTGGTTATCACCGGATATATGGGCATCTCAAATCTATGATGCACCTTTTTATCGCCTAATTGTTAAAAGTGTAGCAAAAGACAAACTAGAACAAGATTTCTTCTGACCGGCAGATCAAGAGTTCGAATCGTTGCCGTACTAAAGTTCAACCGTCCTCCTCTGCCTCAGAAGGTTAAGGCTCCCGTCTACCCGCCATTTTGATTTCGTGGACGTAATGTTAATCCTATGGAATTTTGACTTTAATTCTCACATCTTTATTATTTGATCTATTTGAATGCAATAAAGTGCATCTGAGAGAGCAAAAAATAATGAATGCTTCTGTGGAATTACTTTTATCCGCCGATTTTTAAAAATATTTGAAAATATTCTTTAAAGACCGGAAAACTCAAAATTGAATCATTAAAATAAGAATAAAAATATTCTTAAAAATCTTAGGAAAAAAGTAATTCCACAGAAGCATTCATTATTTTTTGCTCTTTCAAATGCACTTTGTTGCATTCAAATAGATTAAATAATAAAGATGTGAGAATTAAAGTCAAAATTCCATAGGATTAACATTACGTCCACGAAATCAAAATGGCGGGTAGACGGGAGCCTTAAAACCACCCCTCAAAGCGGCAAAACATCTTTCCATTGAAATTTCTTACAAAGTAATTTCTATTCAATATATCTAACAAATCATTGTAATTTTCTGAGACTAGTGAGGCTTAGTTAAGCTAATTGTATTATAATCAATACTTCATGTTATTTTGATTTATGTAATGATTCTTTAAACAAAATATATCTATTCAATTCATTTTAAGTCATTATTTATAATTGTATTCTCAAAATTTAATTAAGATGGAATTCTACAGTATTGATCAAATCTAATACATAATGGCTCGACAAGAATTTTCGATTAAATATTAGTAGCCTCTTTACTTTGCAGCTATGAGTTTCATTCCTTAAAATTTGAGTGAGCTGATATTTTAGGGAGTTCGAAACGTGAAGACTTAGATATCGCTATAAGAAGCTGCCGTTTGAGCAAAGGGATCTGCAATTTCATTTTTGAAATAGTTAAAATGTGCTTTAATACCCGCCTTCCTCCCCAAATAATAATAATAATAAAATTTCTATTATTTTGAGATGTCTTTTTTTACATTTTACTTAAACAACTATAGATTTATTTGCTATATTTATCAAAAGCAATATTGGGGATCTTACGTATATAAAGACTAATTTTTCTGTTATTGATAACTGATCTAATACATCTTTGGGAAAATATCTAGTTGGATAACAAGAAAATGTATATTAAATTTATCAACAATATCTCCACTGTTAATTCAAATCTATAAATCTGAGTTTAAGTACACCACGTTTCATTGGGAGAAACCATTACTATTAAGTTATTTCCAATCGATTAACATTTTTTATTTATTAATCTTGATTCTATTTTCTGAATTAGTAATAAAGCAAAAGAATATCGCTGATTTTTCTATTATTTCCAAACCGTCTTTTTTCGAAAAATAAAAATTAAAGATGAGGGGTAATTTTTATTATTACATCGATAATAGAGTAAATATTCATTTTAATAGGAATTTTAAATCCTGCTGTTATGTATTTATTTGTCTGGACCAGGAATATATCCTAGTCCATATCAGAGATATTTTTATGTTATAAGGCCACAGTAAATAATTTGAAATCGAAAGAGGTGCATACATTTGTCTAGACCATTGTTTCTAAACCTTTTTTTCACTATACACCATAAGCGTTTTAACAATTCTTATGTCCTCTCTCTCTCTCTCTCTCTCTCTCTCTATATATATATATATATATATATATATATATATATATATATATATATATTCACTCATGGACAAAAATTGCGCACCAAGAAATTATTGAGGGATCGTAACGACACTTGGCATGAAGGTACATGTCGGGGAGATATGCAAATAATTAGAAATGCAGCGTGATTGCGCATTACGTATAGCCAGTAGAGGGCGTTTAACGTCGTTCTCCGTGGAGTATAAAACAGGTAACGAAAGCTTGTTTGAGTGTGCTGAATCGTTTACAAAAGAAGAGCTGACGTAGATATGCCATTACGCCGATTTCGAGGACACTATGAGCAGCTGTCGCAGTTTGAGAGGGGGAGAATCATCGGCATGATGGAAGCTGGGTGGTCAGCTAGACGAGTAGCTCGTCAATTAGGCCGCTCTGATTGCGTTGTGAAGAGGTGTTGGGACCAGTGGATCCGAGTGATGTCATTTACACGAAGAGCAGGCTCAGGATGCCCTCGACATACCAGTCGTCGGGAAGACCGCCACATCGTAAGAAATGCACTCGCACAACCAACTACTTCATCGGCCGCCATCCAGGCACAGGTAGCACCTTTACTAGGGCCCCCTGTGTCTTCTCGAACCATACGAAGGCGCCTGGCTGAAGGACATTTGGGATCGCGGCGCCCATTACATGTGCTGCCCTTGACGCCCACCCATCGACGCCTCCATTTGGAGTGGTGCAGCGCACGAGGAAACTGGACTACAGTGGAATGGAACCAGATCGTCATTAGCGACGAATCCAGATTCAATTTCAGCAGTGATGACAATCGTGTTCGTGTGTGGAGACCCCGTGGTGAACGCCTCAATCCTGCTTTTGCTTTACAGCGCTCCCTCAGCTGGTGTGATGGTATGGAGTGCCATTGCCTACAATACACGGTCAACCCTAGTATTGATCCGTGGCACCATGATAGCCCAGCGGTATGTCCATGACATCCTGCAACCACATGTGTTGCCACTCATTCAACGGCTCCCTGGAGCCATTTTTCAACAAGACAATGCTCGGCCTCACACTGCAAGGATGTCACAAGACTGTCTGCACTGTTTCTTCCCTTCCTTGGCCTGCCCCATCCCCAGATTTGTCTCCAATTGAGCCTATCTGGGATCATTTGGGACGGCGAGTTGGGCATCTCACGAGTTTGAACGAACTAGAGGCAAGGTTACAGCAAATATGGAACGAAATGTCTCAAGACATCATACAGAACTTGTATGCCTCAATGCCTTATCGTATCTCATCGGTATTCACCCTAAGGGGGTCAACAGGGTATTAAATCTTCCGTTCTTTTGCCTTTTTCTCTGAAATAAATGATCCTTTTTTATTTTTTAATTATTTATTTATATTAAAGTAGTCATTACGTATGTATAATTTCGTTTCATTTTGACGACTCCTTCTTGGTGCGCTATTTTTTTTGTCCATGAGTGTATATATATAATCATACATGAAACTTAATGGATAAATGAAACTTTAATGTTTTAGTAAATCGCTAGAAAATTATTAAAATTACAGTGAGTAAATTTTCGAGTAAGTAAATTAAATAGACCTTTTTCCCTCGAAATGAGTCAATCAAATTGCCCTCCTTAAGAATCAAATTGCCCCCTTATGGGACGTAGGCCCCACGTTCAGAAACACTGGTCTAGACTTAAATAAGGGTTCAATTGAGAAATTTTAAGCTGTGTGAGATCATGAGCTTCGTGAGGATAGATTATAAATTTGAGTCTCAATTCCAACAGAGTCTGTATGTGGGAATAATGGGAGCTACTATTCATTAAGTTTAACTGGGCTTCATAAATTACACATTTGTCGTTGTATGGAAGATTGGTAAATGACTTAATAGGTTTACTTTTCATCCTCTGATCGTAATGCGAATTAACGATAAAGGATATTAACAAACCTTGTGCCTTAAAGAGAAAGCCTTAAAAATTAATTAAAAAGAATAAAATTGGAAAAAATTTAAATAAAAAATACATAATATATAAATTACTAGTTCCCAAACTTTAGTGCAACTTTTTTTGGTGACTTGGCGACCAAATTTAATACCCATTGCTTGTTTGGGAATTTCAAAGTTTCAAGGCTTGGTTATTGTTGAGTGAGTGTTTATTAACGTCACTCTTCGAAGCAGCACTAGGCTTATTGACTACTGACCTCATAATTGGGAACTCCAGTGAAGCCGAGGGTCAGCGAAGCTTGATTCTCGAGATACGGCGAAACTTTTAGAAAGTTCGATCCCTCACTTCGTCAGACTTTATAAAAAAGACAGCTTCACTGAAGTCGGTCTAAAGTCCTGTCAATTCCCCTAATTCTCTTAAATTTTCTGTTTAAAATGTATTTTTTTATCTGTCCATGTTTTTCTAATATTTTCTTTAATTTTAAAATCCATTTTATTTTGTCTCGGTGACCTAGGTGGGACATGTATCCCCATCTTATATGTACATTCTAAGTACTGGGTACAAAAGCTACAAAAAGCAATTTTTTAAATGTAAAACAATATACAGTTTATAAAAGTTTGCGGCGCTTTACTAAGATAGATAAGATATCTAACCGATAAATTAAAGTACAAAAGTTACTTATATAATGAGATCAAAAGTAATATTAACACCTCAAGATTTTATAAATTAAGTATTATTCTATATTTAAAAAAATAATGTTTTTTAGTCTATCTTTAAATAAAAACTTGATTCTAAGAAATTGTTCAAATATTTATTTAATTCTTTTTAATCTGGAAATTTAAGACTAGAAAATAAAACGCTTTCACCTCCAAGTCCGTCACTCTTAAGCGTACTATAGTATTGTATTATTAGTGCAATTACACGTGTATGAATATTTTCAGTACAATTGGATGATAGACGGTGGATTAAAATTCTAGTATTAATTTTCAACGAAACATGTACACATATGTACATAAGAAAATAGAAAGTTGAATAAAAATTTGTAAAAACATCAATACATAGCATTTCGAAGAATGAAAAATACACTTTAAATTGTACATTCGTATACATTTGCCAAAGCACCTTCAAAGAACTATCTGATTTCTGGAAGTGAGCTGAAGCTGTCTTTTCTCTCTTGTTTTTGCTAAAGCCCCATTTAAAATTAGATTGCTCTTGGAATAAGTTATGGATATATTCAAATGTTTATCAATAGTCCCATAGTAAGGTTATTTTAACATACTGACAATAGAAAAATTGTACTTAGCTAGATTTTTCATTTGAATAATTTAGTTATTACAAATTTCGAATTGTGAAACTTATGAAATTCGGTCAAGACATCTTTTCCATCTGTTTGAAGGTTGAAGCTATTGTTGTGTCACGAAACCAAAGCGAAGGATTTTGGTATTTCCATCTTCATAAACATAAAAGAAAAAAAACGACGAAAAAAGCGAAAAATGTTTTCTATTTTTTCCTAACATAATCAGTTTAAGAATAAAAGAGGGGGGGAAAATTCATGTGCCAAGATAGACATTGGGAAGAATACAACCTTAATGCATACAACGCAGTTTTATTTAACTATTGTCCCGATATAATTTATGGCTGCTTTATTGCACAGAAGAAATAAAGATCTTTGTTTTAAATCTCTAGCACTAAAAATTTAATTTCAACTACACTGTGAATAAAATTAACTTGATAACATTACTTGTAGAATTTTACGGTTAGTTAGAAGGGAAATATATATTAATAATTATCAAGTATTATTAATAAGCCTTCGTTATCTATCTATCTGTATATTTCTGTGTGTGTGTGTGTCTGTGTGTGTGTATTCACAGTGTAGTTGAAATTAAATTTTTAGTGTT
>BMAW01070823.1:46855-168468 GCA_019974015.1 Nephila pilipes | reverse complement strand
GAGATCTATGTGCGAATATATGTGTGTATGTCCAAAGAGTTACAGAGAGGCAATAGTTTTTATGTTCAACAAACAAATGTGTACTAAAAGTGTCAAAAGAGGAATGAAATAAAAAGATATGATTCTCGCAAAGTACAGCTGTCACATACAGATTCTAATTCTTTCTCAAGAGCCGCTTCGCTTGAATCAATTTCTGGTAGGTGTTTTCAAAGATGCCGACAGACGTCCACACGGATATGCCCAGCCAGCAACCCATCAGACCACCGATGTAGCTGAAGAGCTCCTCCTTCTGAAAGGACACGTAATAAACTAAACACACATTTCAACTGCATATGAAAAATAAATTAACATATAGGTATATATTTATTATATGTATAATTTATATAATATCATACATTCGAAGTATAAAAAAAATCAGTAGAATATGATTTTATATTTCATTTTATAGATACTTCCAGTGGAGTTTGAGACGATACGTCGTAATATTATGATTAACCATTAGACATTTAGCTCAAATTCCAGAACATCCCTCAATGCTAATCCAGAATCCAAATAAAATTGAAATAAAAATTATGTATGCCGTACCATTAAAATTCATAAGAAATACGATCATACATAGAAACAAATTATTAAACAGATATTTTAGAGCAAACTGCACACACAGACTGTCACTTTTTTAGTCACATATTGAGAAAGAGTTTAAATGATTAGAAGAGAAAATGCAATAAACTGGTACAAAATTGTTTTGAAATTGAATTTTAAAATTGCTTTTAGTTTCTAGATTAAAAAAATGTTCAAACTAAAGATTATTATTCTTTTGTTCAGTCGTCACAGCAAGTGGTATTGTTAGAGTTTCATCTAAATATGTATGTAACGAGAGTGATTTTAAAGTGAAGAAGAATGGAAATATAAATAAAATAATATCTGTGTCGTTACTCAAATTGAAAATACAGAAATAAAACACTTTGATCTTCCTTTTATACTGAGTTATTTTGAACAGTGTAACCGAGAAATTATTAAATTATTAAACCTTTTATTCCGTGAAAAACACGAAGAAGCCTTTGTTCTAGCAGATACCATTCCTGAATAATCACAATTTTAAAATACCGTTAGGTGTACATGAAAAGGTAGAACATCATGTTTCCTTGCGTTATGTGTGTATGCGCTTTAGTGTACATCAGGACTTCTTTTAGGAACAAATCATGGTAACTAATTGCCAAAATGAGAAAATCAATACTTTAGTAAGAAACTTTCATTTGCTATAAACTTGATAAATTAATATTTATTACTTTTTAAAAAAGTTTCTAAATCTCACAAAAGCTGATCACAAAATAAAATCATAGATAATTTCTGAATTCTGGTTTTTTTTTAATACATACTTTTCAATCAGCTTATTTTCCCTTTTCTAAAAAACTGAAGTAAATTTAATCGGAAAATATAATATTTTTCATTATATCATGGGCTTGTAATACCAGTCACTAGTTCTCTTTCCATCCGATATTATCTGAGTTTTAAAATATAGTTTTTACCATTAATAAAACTACATGTTTCAAAATCAGGCTTAATTGTTTTGAAATTTCCACCTCTAATAGCATATATATATATTGTATATGTGTGTGTGTGTGTATAATTATATACATACTTAAGCACACACATATCTATCTATCTACCTACCTATATAAATATACATATACGAGAGATATTCTGAAAGTAAGTTTCAACGGTTTTTTTCCCCACATGGAAACTTTATAGCCAAAAAAAAAAAAAAAAAAAAAAAAAAAAAAAAAAAAACCATGACACCATACATTATGTACCTTGCACTATTTGCCACTGACATTGAGATATTTGTATCAGCATGCAATTAATTTGAAGAAATCATACTGATGAAACCAAGTGATCTCCGGTGAAAGGAATTGTCATACAACCTGCTGCACCTCACCATTGTTTTGGATGGGTCTGAGCACGACCAATGGGCAGTGTGAACGCCCCGTCTCACACCTTTATGCGCCTGTCCTCTAACGCAACACTGCTGTATCCTAGCAGTGTTGCTTTCATTCATGGATATGGAAGAGCGCTTACTGCGACCTTCATCTTCCACACATTGGACGAGACAGAACCTGTTCACCATACATGGTGCGTAAGTGTTTATGGATAAGGGACACACTCGTCCCAATTGCACATTCATACCAAACAACGGCACACTCCTACATTGCCGACCATGCTGTCCGTCTGCCTCCTTGATTTGTAATAGTGCATGCCGATCTGCTTCGGCTCTCTCTTCGTCCCTCTGCGCATGCGTAATTCCTCCAACGCTGTTTCGATGAACCCGCTAAGGGTATGGATTCTTACAGTGGTTGTTTGTTTCACCTGGTATACCATCTGCTCTTACAAAAATGATGAAACTTACTTTTGGAACTTACCTCGTGTATATATATAATTTGTTTTATGTTTTAAAAATAATTTTATTGTATTTATTCTTTAATATATATATATATATATATATAAAGGCAAAATATAAAGATAGTTAAACTAACAAAGGCAAAATATTATTTACATAAAGTTTTGTGAAATTTGAATAAAATAAAACAGATTTTCAGCAAATATTTGTAAAGCTAAGAAATAACCCTTTAAATATGTGGAAATCTTTTTTATATTAGTTATGAAGTTTAACAAAAGCCATTTCTTTTTCTTTTTCAGAAATAAATTAATCATAAATTCTCCATTAAGCAATTCAATATTAAGTTCAACATTGATTTTGGAGAAAGTATACATGTTTAACAATTGGAAACATGTTGCATTTTACTTCACGGACCTAAACTATTCATTCAAGTTTACAATGATTTCGCCATGTTTGTGATTTTTTTCATTACTTATTTGATTTAGTTTCACATAATTAAAAAATTAGGAAAAGGGATTTATTGAACTTTCGAAAATGAACCATATTTCTTTTACTTTTAGATAAACTGGGAAAACTAATTTTACGATAGCCATAATTTCTCTTCTTAAGTTTTGTTATCTAATTAAGAGTTAATGAACAATTAATGACTCAACATAAAATGATCTGCTAAGACTGAGTCTAACCTCCAGTTTTCTAAATATAAAGTAGAAAAATGCAAAAATAGTTTATTTAAAAAGTCATTTTAATGTGTGACTTACACTGAATAAAGCATTATGTTTCATTACATTCACTTCCATGTTTTCCATCACAGCCGTAATTTCGATAAAATCTCTACAACAAAAAGTAAAAAAAATTCTTTAGAAAAATTTGCTACATTCACATTGGCATAGATTAGAGAGGAAGGGAGGAGACAATTCATTTACTTCTTTCAGAAAAAACTTAAATTTTATTTCAATTTAGTCGCCAAAAACAAAGAACTATAAAAAAATCATGAATTGTAACCCTGTTATTTTTTTATCTAAATAATTTTTCTTTCATTTCTTTACTTATAATGTTTTTGTTTTTTTTTATGCAAAAATGTAAACAAATTGCATTTCTATTCAACGAAATTCGATTGTCAAACTTATGTGTGGCTGTTAATAGATTCCTAAAACACCACAACAAATATCGGAGTCTTGCGCAACAGATGTAACATGCCCATTGAAAAAGGGTAGTCACTGTGGATGAATGTGAACACGGTGTTTCGAAATTCATCGGCAAAAATTCAAGGCATGATAAGAAACTTCTAAGCAAGCAGTTTTCGACCTACAATGATAGGCGAAGAATAAGCGGTGCAACGCTAGATGGCGCTGCAAGGGAAAGCATATAACACGACACGTCATTTCTACTGTTGATTTCTGGAAGCCTTATCTTTATTACTGGTCGTCACCATGTCTGTTTAAGAAAACTTTCTCCTTAAGCTTTCCATTACAGCGCCATCTAGACAGCTTGCTCTCCGCCTATGCATTGTATGGTGAAAATTTCTTTTTTTGATGTTTTCTATCACCCTTTAAATGTCTGCTCATGAGTTTCTCAATACCCTGTATGTCATGTGAGTAATGAGATCATGGACAGATATCATTATATTTTAGATTCTGGCATTTTCCTGAAATATTGTACGTCGCCATGTCTTTTGAAATTCACGGTAGAAATGACGATGTGTAAGCAAACTTGCGATTAATGCTTTCCATTACAGCGTCAGCTTTCGGTTCAGCGCTTCCGTTTTAGGTGGAAAATCGCTTATTTAGATTACTCCTTAAATTTGTTCATGAGTTTCGAAACAGCCTACGAGTAATAAAACAACGTGCATGCTTCAATATTTTTTTTTTTTTTTTGCTATGACCATTTTCCTGACGACTTAACGTCACCATTCCTTCTGAAATCTATGGTAAAAATGACGATGTGTAAGAAAACTTGCGCTTTATGATTTTCCATTACAGCACCGTCTCGAGGTTCTTCGCTTGCGCTCCGCCTTGCAATGCGCGATGAAAATTGCTTGTTTAGATGTTTGCTATCATCTCTTAAACTGTTCCTCTCTCAGCGGAAACAACGATGCTTAACGTGATTGAAACAGAGATGCTAAGCATATAACTCGGAAATTTATTTCACATTGTATATTTTTTTTCCCCCATAACAAATAGATTATATTGCTTTGAGCACTAAATGTTACTTAGCACACTTTAATCTATAAAAGTATTTTTTATTTTTATTTTCCCTTGAGTGTTTTCTGGTATATAGGCTCATGAGCAAGCTTGTTAGTTGGATTTAGATAAGTTTTCCCTTTTTGCACTTCTTTTAAGCAAACCGTATTTTTCAAATGAAATTATCATTGATGATTTAATGCATGTGCGCTGCTATATTACATAACATATTAGTAATACCAGCATAATATTAATATTTAATTGTAATACATTTATAATATTTTCCTTTGATTAAATATATATTGTATAGAATTAATCAAATTTTTAAAACCCAATTACGTCCTAATGTATATTTTAAAAAGATTAAAGACTCTCATCTCTCACCGTAATCCTAATTAATATGCTTTCACAAAACAACACCCAAATGTTCTGTGTCTTTTAACCCTTTCGGGAAGGCATGTTCTTAAGACGTTCCCTGGGGACGGAAGAGAATCGAAAGGAACTGTTTCAAGGGCAAGGGGGGGGGCGTAGCATCGCTAAGCCTAACTTAGGAAAAAAATTAGAAAAAAAAGTTTTCGTCTTAATTTTATAATTTTTGGTAAAATTTTAGATTATTAAATAAGCTGCTATATATTTTAAAATTTGCATTTTATTAATCGATTTCCTTTAATTTATAAAAACATGTATATAAAGAAGTGCTTACATAGAGAAATAACTTTCAGAAGCGCTATTGAAATTATTGCGAAGTTTTATTGACAAAAACATCAATAAACTTTAAAATTAATAAAAAATACAATAAAGACTATTTACAAGAAGTAGCGAAATTTAATGTGAAGTCCGAATGTAGTAATTCTCGATGCGCGGAGAAACACAAAGTTCTGTTTTGTCCGTCTCTGTCAAAATGTCCGCCTCAGAATCACTAACACTATTCTTTTAAAACCTTTTAGAAAATTAATCACACTCTCATCATTAATTGGCTCGTCGACCATGTGAGTATATTCTTCTCATAACAGCGCTTTCTCATTATAATATAATAAACAGGAGTCAAGGCCTTCCAAAATAAAAAGGGAAGTAAATGAAATGCATCCAAAAGCAACCCAAAATCAAACAATACTGGTGGTACTGCTCTAAAAAGAAAGAGAGAAAAAAATGCTTAACAAAAACCAATAAAAACATTCGGTGAAATTCCAGAAATACAATTTTACATCACGTGGAAATTTATAGAGCCGAATTCAGTTTGTTTACGGTACACTTTCCTCCCTCCCCCGAAACAGCTGGTGAGCAAAATACTGATTGACAGTGATCAAACTAAAGGTTAATATCTTAAAACTACTATCCGGTTCAAAAGTAATAGTTATAGGGCACCCATCTCGAAATATTTGGAAAATGTTCCACCTTAGAATGGGAATTGCTTTGTTTCACCGTGAACGATGTTCATGAGTGATGTGTATACGGTACGTTCGTCCTGAAAGGGTTAGGTCTCCCATAATTAATTTACTCGGCATTTAAGGTATCCCTACACCTTCGAAGAAAATTTTTTGAAATACATTGATATTTGTTATAAAAATACTATTTTATGCTAAAATATAACCTAAAACTATGAAAAACACACTTAATAATTTGCTTTTAAATGAAAAAAAAATTTTGGAGTGAAAAACATAGTGAAAATAGTACATAAATTGATTATTAGAATAACGCTCATAACTCAAAAGTAAACAAAAATATCATTATTCTGTAACTTTTATCTTATTCATCATAACATTTTTTGGGGCTGGTACTACTTTCATGATGAAAATCTCATTACAATAATTTTTATTGTGTTTCGAGTCAAATAACAATGAAAAATCATAAAAAAGTTACAACAATACATGATTTACACCTTTGTTACTAAAAATATATCAATTTTATAATAATGAAAGTGGTAGGGGTCCTTAAAAATTGTATAAAGAAGACACTTGCAAAATTTCAATTAATTTGGTTCATAACTTTTTCTGATATCTACGTTGCCATATGTAAATATGTCAAGAAAACTCATTTTGAGAAAAATCAAAAACAAACTTTCAATTGCAATTTTTAATAATAAACATAATAAAATATATTTAAAATGCCCCTGATTTATATATAACACCTTCTTTGCTTTCTAATACATTAATTTTTTTTTTCCTAAGAGCTCTGAGTATTTTTCGACGCTGCTTTACATTTGGTGTTGAATGACGTGCAGCATCAAAAATTCGACAACTGTCAAGGTGTTTGTAAGATTTTAAGGTAAAATAACCAGGCGTTACATTTAATTTCCTTAAAATTTCAACACAACCCTTGTACCCATCATTAAACTGTATAACAGCATCCAATGCACCAGATTTTAAAATTTTAAGGCACACGAAAACCTCTTTCGGTACCGTCTGCCAAATTATGCCATTAAAACATTCATTGGCATTCTGTGTCTTACCATGAAGGCACTTTGACAGAAGTTCTTTAGAACACAGTTCTAAATATGTAGGTTTAATTAAATTTAATACATCATTGGATAAGCCATTATATTTTTCTTTGGGCTTTTTGTCGCATGACAGTGCTCGCTGATAATAACACCAGCTATCTTTCCCGATAGGGCACTGTCCATGCATGGGTTTCTTGCCACTCGATGCACAGTGGTACAAGGCCGCAATGACGTTCTGTTGAAGTTTGAGTAGATTGCCAACATTACTTCGAACAGCAATTCCATAGTAATTTTGCAATCTGTCAATAAACGAATCGGTAAGTTTACCTTTACCAGATAAACTTTTATTTTTGGATTTCAGTTTGCGCAATCTCGCACCTACTCTTTTCTGAACATGCCCAATGCATTCCAGTTTAGTTACGCTATCTTTCCCATATGTGTCTTTCACGCTGATGAAGCCTTTAGAATCCCCGTCTCCATAATAGTGTGAATACTTCAAACCTCGTTTCACAATTGATCGTTTGAAGATCCTGTTTGCGCCAACAGCTTCCATCTTTAATGAGGAACCTTTAAAATTGCTTCGACACACATGATCTGCTTCAAGCGTCTCGGATACAATACCTTTAGGCATTTTCGAAAGCTTTCTGCAGGTCGGACAATATGATGACATTATTTCAATGTCCACTACTTTGCCAGTGTCGATTGACAAAGCAGCAACACACCCATTCATAGAAGTGTAACCTCTACGCTGGCATGTTCCATCGACAGAAACACCGCATTCAGCTAATTTATTTTTAGATGAATGAATATTCAAAACTTCCTTAGCTGCCTTTTGCATCGACAGTTCACTTACTTCTGAAATCACAGACATAAGTTTATTCTCATGATTGGTGTATGCAGTTTTACTGAGCCTGGGTAAATTTAATGTTGCACATAATTTATATGCAGCAGAAAAACCTTTCCCAATTTGTCTCATGGCATAAACAAATCTTGCATTTATCTCAGGATAGTTTAATGTTTTCTTCGAGCTGGAAAATCCTGTGCAAAAGTCACAATGCTTACATTTTATTGCAAAACTTGAGCACAATCTATACCTCGAGTCTTCATGTAACAGCAAACCATCGGGGAAGCATTTGGGGCAACAAAGTTGTAAAATTGAGCATAGAAGGAGTTCTATGTCAATAATTCTGTTGCCGGTTAGCGGTTTATTTTCATATTCAGCAATTTCTTCATCTAGAATGGCAGAAAGGTTCAATTTTGAAGCACTGGCATTAGCAGTTACAGTACTATTTTTGCTATCATTTTTGGTAAAACCATTACCACGAAATTGTCTTTTTCTTTTAACACTAATTCTCCTTTTTGAATTTCCCATTTTAAACGAAAAAAATTGAGCTTTTCAACAATAAAAACAATCTTAATCAGAAACTTATAAGAATGAGAACAGAAACCAAAACAGATGTAAACAAACAATAACGATTCTCTTTTCTTGCCAGATTCAAGATAAAAATGTATTTAAAAACCTGTTGCCAAATGTATTTTCAAACATTCTGAAAATTCAGATTCATGCTTTAAAATTTATTTATTTTGTACCATTGTACATATAAAAGATATTTCGAAAAATAAAAATGTAAACAAACATTTCTTCCAACTTCCTGTCTGCAGAAATGCACTTCCGGTTTCAAAAATCAGCTAACGAGTAAAATTCAAATCCCTGTAACTTAAGTTCTAAATAAGGTATAAGCAAAATTCAAACACTATTAGAAAGAAAAAAGTTTAAAATTTAAACTGATGTTAAAATTAGAAAATCGAAAATTTTGACAAAAATGACGTTTTAAAGGTGTACGGATACCTTAAAAAAAAAAAAGACTTCTAACAGCAGTCATGTTCCTCCGCATACAAAAAAGCTTTTGCTAGTCTGGATAGACAGCCTTATTTATAAACTAACTATTAACATATCTCAATATCTGAATAGATTCAATTTAAGTTCGAATACAATTTGCAACTGCAGTGCCGGAGGTGATGAGGACATTGAGCTCATTCTGTTTCTATGTTCAAAATTTGTCTCACAGAGAGATATTCTTAAATTAGCTTTGAAAAATTTAAACATTAACTGGTCTCCAAAATTAGTAATTTAATTTCTAGTAAAAGGCCTTTTGTTCTTTTTATCAAATATATTGAAGATATTTATAATCCTTCTTAATTTTTGTTTCTACATTGTTTAGTCACATGTTTGTGTTGTTTTTGTCCACTGTAATATACTGTTTTATACTTACTTCTGTAAGCCCTGTGTGATTCTTAGCGGTACACAGGGACGTTGTTTGTTATTCAATAAAAAATATATATCCGAAACCGTCCAAAATTCAATTCTAAGAAAGATATCCATGTCAAGATGATTTATGAGAAATAATAAAATAAGAAAATCTCTAAATTACAAACTTTAGAAAACATATTAAAATCTTCCTAATATATATTTTTTAAGATTTTCTCTCATATTTTTACAATATTAATATATAAAATTTAGAAAACTATACGGATGAAATATAAATGGTCCTAGGAAATTTTGGTGGATTCCTAACAATCACCCCAAACCTCGTAATTATTTTCAATATCTCCATTAATTTTCTTTGATTTCATTTTGATGTTACTTGAAATTGGAAAATTTAAAATATTTATAATTCATCTATTTTCTTGATAACTCATTAGTATCCCTGTTTTGGACAAACTCAACTTCTAACTATAGTTGAATAATCGCAATTTTTCTACGAATTATTTTCAAATTATAAATGTTTTTATTCCACATACAGTTCCTAAAATTCAGTCTTCTCCTAATGGGTATCCAAGGAACCACTTCCCTACCCCTATTAAGATACAATTTTTCATCCATCTATAGACCTCTGAGCTTCTAAAAAAATTTGAAGAATCAATAGCAATACAACATCTTCAAATTCACAGCTTCACTTCCCAAAGTCTGACTAAATTCCTTTCCAAAAGACTTCAGAGACAACTAAAAATTCGTTTGAGTGCCTGATGAGATCCGTCATCCACAAATTATTTACATGTGTACAGTGAGGTTAAACTCATCATGTGCAGCTGTCTTTAAGAATTCAAAATTTTTAAATTTTGCCATCTCGGGAGAGCTGTCGTATCGTACACGTTGTGAAGATGGATTGTAAGGCATCATTGATAACCTTAGCACAAGAATCAGGACCGGATAGGCGTATTAGAAGTTTGTGGGAATAAATATCAATGATACCTCAAACTAGAACATCAAGAAAATAACTCTTATGGCGATGTATATGACTATATCATGAAATTTCTCTCCTAGGTGCTTCTAGAGTCGGGTACGGCCATCTTAGAGTTGAAGGCAGAATCGCGATTCATGTCAAAATAAAATAAAATGTCATTCGTATGTCCATGTCTGAAGTTAACTGCCCCAATTGAATTCCATACGCCCGTTGTAAACAATCAAAGGTAACCACGGCAATGATATATTTATTTATCTGCTGACGACAGTACTGACGTATGGGATGAAAACCTGCTAAAATTCTTATTTTTGCCCCAGGGCTCCCTGAAGTTGTGGTGCAATCCGTCTTTGTCAACTTGTCAGTTCTCATGCTGGATAGTGTGAAAAGTGTGGTGCCTGCTTTCCTGTCAATGATTCCCTCATTGTTCCTATCACTGAGGTTAGATTTCGTCCAATACAAACACTGATTTCTTGAAAGTTTTTAAGGGCAATTATGAGAGAAGGTATCATAAAATTAAAATTATTACTAAGATAGAACCGAGATAAATGGATAAAATATATTCTGCATATCTATTGATGTACACAATGATGTAAGTTACACATATTCATGTTGATTCTTTGGGTTCCAGAGAGTCTTAGATGAAAGTAACTTTCAATAACGTAAAGCTCTTCTTATCATCTCGGGACATCGTAAGGTTTCTAAGTATTTTAAAAAAATAATCTAGATATATGCTTAATATTAATTACAAATAAACAAGGTTTATATGATAATCTGTGAAAAGTCAAACAACTTTTTTTCATTTAGTTAAGTATTTTTGTCCTTTATTTTGATAGTTAAAGTTTTGCTTTAAATTGACAAATCGATTTTTAAAGATTTAAATATGAAAGGCTTTTGTGTTTCTGAGGAGCAAAAGAGTGGATTTAATTAGAAAACGAGAACTAAACGTAACTACAGAACTAAGTGCCTCAGATCTAAGCGTGTATAAAAGGATGTTGTTCGGTTTGTAAAAATACTCCAAAGAGTTTTGAAGGTTGTGTATTGGTGTGGGATTACACTTTCAAAGATGTCAAATTTCATGAACTCAAAAGCATCGGAAATAATTCATATTTTCAAATCTTTGCCTATACTATTTATAACATCCCTTATTTCTAAACAATGTTGTCGGCAAGCGTAATGGTAGTTAATCCCGACTTTTTAAAGCTGGAATCTGAGCTGGAAATAGAACTTGTGCCGAAGATATGAAATGATTCACACATGGTTCATTTTAAATTGTCTTAAAAACATACACACACAGGCCAGTGAGGGAATTCCAAGAACGTTTGCCATTTAATTTCATATTGGTTTGCCTCGATCATCAGTAAATTAATAATAAAATACTTTTGAAAAATAACACAGGTTTTGTAATGTACTGCCCAAATACAAAACAATAGGAACACCCATTTAGAAACGCCTTATACTTCGATCGTCTTATACAGCTTCACCACGAGTCCACCTAAAGGCAACAAAGGGAAAGGGATCCCTCGAGCATTTGACGATGTGAGAGTTGTTTGAGAAACTTCGTTTCCCATCAAAGCGCCATGATGTCCAAATTGTCCGGCCTGCAAAGAGGCCTGATTATTGGAGCTTGCCTCATTGAATCGTCTGTGTCTAGAACAGCCAACCTTATGGGCGTTTCAAGGAACACTATGTTAAGGTTTATAACAACCTACACAAAACAAGGAAAAGTGTCCTTTACGAAGCAGAATGGTAAGCGAAAGTTGAAGTAGACCAAACGTTATAGACAAACATTGAAGAGGGTGATCACCGAAAAATGTGTGATTACACTGCCGCTGATAACCTCTGAGATTAACATCTATCTGCAGAAAACTGCATCCACCAGCAATGGGGACAGGTAATCTGGTCTGACGAATCATCATTGACTTTATCTCAGATCACTGGATGTGTGTTCGTCCTGTGAACACCAGCAGAAACATATTATAATGACTACCTGGTTCGTATCATGAAACATGGAGGGAGCTCTGTGCTGGTGTGAAAAGTGATACCTTGGCATGGCTTGAGGCCACTCGTTGTCCTGACGGGGAAGGTGGAAGACGAGAATTGCTGCAGTATTCTAGCAGATCATTCACATTGTGGTTTTAGACTCAACTTTTTGGAGGACGTCCCCTATTCCAAGAAAACAACGTCCCTGTATTCACAGATCACTGAGTTAAAACAGGTTCAGATGAGCATAAAGATGAAATGGAACATCTCACTTTGTGTGCTCAGCCTTCTGATCTTAACATCACTGAGCGTTAGGGGGATTTTTCAGAAAACAAAATACTCTGTGTTCGGTTTCCTCCTTCCCTCAAACTACCGAAACCGCTCTGCACGAAGAATGGCTGAGAATAACCTTAAACTGTGTGCACGGACTTTATTTGTCAATCTCTCATCGTATACAGGCTGTAATTTAGACTGTTGGTGGCCCAATTTCCTTCTAACAAAAATTTTGCATTCCTTCACAGGTTTTCTTATTATATATTGTGGTCTATACCTATACATCATACTTTCATCAATTTATAGTTTCAATAATATTATGCTCATTTGCATACTGCATTATTTTCTGTTCGTTATTGTTGAGCTTACAATGCATTTGTCAATTAATTGCCGAAATGTTTTCTCTATAAAATATGTTTTAATACTTCGCTTGAAAAAATATTTCTAGCCGTTGTAATAATTCAGAAATTTAGAATAACGTTTGAAAACAATTTTACAGCTATCTTTAGTTTTTCAGACAATGCTTTTCCTGATACATAATTGTCATCCATTCTTTTTACCGTTGGAGCAAAGCTTAATTTTTCTGATCATTTTTCATTAATTCTTTCTTTTTAATAAATAATTATTTTTTTCCAAAATCGTAAAAATATATTTATATGTGACATTTATCATTTTTTATTCCTTGAGGCTGAAGAATTAAATAAAAAAATCATACCACTATTATTACTATATTTTCATGAAGTGGGTTCAAATCCTGCAAAGTTTTCAAAATTATGCTTATGTAAGAATTACGTTTGAAATAACTAATTCAATTTTTGTTAAGTGAACAGAAATCACCAATATTATGAGATTTTAAAAAAAATGTGTTTAAAATTTGCGTTCAGTAACTTACCTTTTATATATTGGTTGCTAGAAAACAAAATAAAAAGAGTTATTGAACAAAATGGCTCATAATATAAATAAATAAATAAAAATCCTAATAAGCGGCATATTTTTCAAAACAAAAGTATAATTTAATATGTAACCAACATGCTTCGAGGAGCTGTGAACCATTACTTAAAAAAGTAGAGAAACAATAACTTACTGATTCTAATTGTTCGGTCTTATCTTTCACGGTATAGGAATACTTCAATTTTCTGTAAAAAGAATTAACATAGAATAAACTTAAGTTCATTTTGAAAATAAATGACATTGATATATCCAACCTTTTTTTAAAAAAAATGTCTGATTAAAAAGTTATTATCCTAAATGTGTTGAAATGTGGTGTATTATTGTTAACTCTCATAAATTTTATTCCCTACAGACAAAATTATTATCATTCTTAAAGTTTGAAAGAGAACGAAGTTAAAATATGATAATGAATCAAAGAATCATTTTTCTTCTTTTAACTCAGAAATAAAACTAACCAATGCACAGTTTTATTGTATTCATCAAATAGAGAATAATTCTGAAAGTATTTTTTTTTTTTCAAATTTCATTCGAAAACGATTAATAACTATTCTTATACAATATCATAAAACATTTGCATGAATTATTCTGAATAATGGTAATAATGTCTTATTAATTAACAGTTTCAAAACCCATGTCATACACTAGTTTACTTAATATTTAAAAAAGGAGGTAAGACATCATGTCTATATTCCGCCAGTATTGGAAACGTACTGAATTCCATTTACAATTCTTAAAGCATCCTTTTTTTTCTTTTTTATCAGAAAAAAAAATTACTTTTACCAAATCTGCGTGCATATGAAATACGTAAGGATAATTAATTCTAAGACTAAAACTATATTAGATATGAGCAACTTACAATCAAAGCAAAGGTTTAATAAAAAAAAATTCGATTACTACTCAAATGACTCAGAAATGTACAAAATGTTATGTATGTTTTTAAGAAGATTGCTGAAAGAAGGAAAATATTTTTAATGAATAGATCCTGTTTTTTTTTTTTTTTGTCGAATAGATAATCAGTTTAAAATTTCGTTCCGTCGAGAACTTTGTAAAGCTAAAGAGTATTTTCTGTTACCTCAACAAAAATTTTTTTTATTCAAATTATATGTAAAATTCATTGCTTATCAACGTCGTTTATATATATATTTGGGTAAAATCAGTGAACGTAATTTTATTTTCCCTCCTTTCGCTTAAGCTTTCCGTTCCTCTAAGCGCTCCTCTTGCTCATATTACATCATAGTCTATGTGTGGGATAACAGTAGAAGCTTGAATATTCAGACCCTGATAACTCGTATATCTGAGTAACCCACAACACTTAGCAAGGTGATTTTTTTTAAAAAAAATTAATTTCAGAAATTGATTTCAATATAGTCCTGTTATGCATTTTTAAAAAACGCCAGCATAGCAGCTGATATAACTATTATCTAACGAATTTCTCTAAAATATAAATAATGGTGAATAAATTTCCAACTTACATGCAATTTGTTTTGCAATTCATTTTGCACCGTGGAACGTCTTCAAGGTCCAGTTTTTTACAGAAAGAGAAATCTAAGAGAACAATTTTAATTCCTTATATTCAGATGTACTGGACAAATTTTAATGAAATTATGTATTCATTAAACATGTTGATGAGATAAAAAAAAAATTACACCTCATAACCTTTATAGTACATATATATGATTACTGTTACGGTTAATTAACACACAGAGGTCAAGAGTAAATGTTGCAAGTAAAATAAAAATAAAATAAGCAAAATGGTCTGTAATACCCTCTCACAGATATACTTCTTACACTTCGAGATTTCTAGGGGTTCGTGGCCATTTGTAACAAGGTATTCTCTCTACAAATACAATCCCACTGTTTTCATAAATTGCATGGCGCGCTAGGCAATTCACAAAATCCTGTCGAAATTCTTACTCTGAAAATTTACTTTTTATCCTCTGGCACTTTTTAAAATGGTTTCTCAAACTTTTCGGCAATTATCCGTCTCATTTCATTTCCTGAACGTTGTTGATAAATTAAATTAATGGATGGTTGAAAAATAAGGACACTGATATTTCTGAGACTTACGAACGAATGAGCCTCGGAAAAATTGCTCGTGTTCGCACAAACTATTATTCACTAATGCACCACGAGTGCCCTTACTTACTTTTCTTACGAGTACTTTTGTTTTCGTGCAATAATGTTTTATTTTGTTCTGTGCCTTTGAATAAATTCGGTTCAATTATGTTTTTAATAATTGATTTTCAAAATGGTTTTTTACGACTCTGTAGTGCTTTTTTATGAGCACTTTATACATTTACGACAATAAGATAAGAAACCACGTAACATTGACCTGGTCGGTGGAAAAGGTACGAAATACATTCGAATACTTAGAAAACATTCTACAAAATAAAGAAACCTTTTTTTTTTTTTTTTTTTTTGTTTTGTAAAATGCTTTCCAAATCTATATTTAAGTTATTTTTATTTGCTTGAAAATTCTTTTGAAAACTTCAACTTCGATGGGGTGAATTTCAATTATGTTGCAAAAGTTTACTTAAGAATACTTAATTTATATTTTCTTATTATATTGATTTATTTAATATACCTTGCGTATGCGTTTTATTATTTCTTAAAGATTTCAGAGTTGAGGCATATTCCCAGCATTTTTCCTCAAAGAAATCAGAGCATTTCTTTTGGCATACCTACAAAAAAGGCACCAGAAATTTGTTTAATTATAAAATAAGCATTTCATTTAAATTCACTTTTGTAGCAACATCTAATGTAATTCAAAAACTACTTCTTGCGACCGAGGTCCTGTTTTGTTGTTTTTTCTCCACAGGTCGTCGTAATCTGTACAATTGGTGGGGAAAGGATGCGGCAAAAGATGCTCTTCTTCCTAGAAAGAAATTATGCAATAATATATGACGGAAGAAATATCGATACAAAGTAAATACTACTATGCAAGTTTAATTGAATGAAATTTAGAGTATAATATAATATTTGTTACCATAATGTGTACATTGCTCTGTAAATACCAGAAAGTGTTCATAAGTAACTAATTCTACACAAATTACTACTTAATTTTAATCTATTAAAATATCTACATACTAGTATTACTACTTATGTTGTATGATCAGTCAATTGTCAAATAAGAAACTAGTTTACATAGGAATATGGTCAACATATACATTCAGATTTACTTTCTTCTGATTCCTACATGTATTTTTATTCTTAGTAACTTTATAAATTCATAATGATCAATTTATTGTAAAATCATGTTTTATATTACAAAAACCAGTCAGTTTTGTTTAGTTTTCTCTAAGTATTCCGGAAAAAAAGGGTGGGTGAATAATTACGTCCGTCTTGGTATCCTTGTTAAAATAGGAATGTCACATTCAAACTAACTGGGAATTCTTTTTTAATTAATCGATGATCTTTACTGTAATGCTTGATGTACAGCATTCTAATTTAATTTCAATTTTAGTGCCCCTTGATTCACATTTTATGTCATTGCATTTTATTTCTCTCTAAAACGTACATTTTCATTACTGGTTGGATGCGCTCACAATTCACACCAATAACTATCCACAAGTTATATTGAAAACTTTTTCAGCTCATGATAAGCAACATACTAAAAAACAATAGGGCAATAACTAACAAAAGAAAATAAATTATTAACCTTTTAAAGTAATGGGACTATAAAGTAAAATCCTATTTTGTACTTAAGTATAGTACAAAAGATGACGTTTGATACAATCTACATTCTGTAAACCGAATTAGAGGGTTAATTATTCAATGTTTTCATATTAAAAAGGAAACGGCACGTCTTTCTCCAAATTGCCATGATACGACGCCGAGAAGCAGTTTATTTGAAGAAGGAAATCCTTCATCGACTATAATTGAGTTCGTGCTGAAATTATTGAATCGTAGTTTGAATTACGAGATTTTATACTCTGAATAAAATGTTTCAGTGGCTTCTTACGTTTTTCTTTAAGCGAACCCCTTTTAAAATCCGAAAGAAATTGGGGAAGTACTTATGTAATCGAATGTAGCCCCCCTCCAAAAAAAATTACCACTTGGGAGAAAATTTATTTTCCTTCTTGTACACAGCAATAGTTCATAACAAGAAACGAAATCATAATTGAAAATCATCAGCATAGACATTCATAAAACGTAACGCGATTGCTAAGAGAAAATAAGTACAAAATCAGTTCAACAAAATAACTGGATCTTAATTAAGCAAACGTTAACTTTGAAAAAAAAACTCCTATTAGGATACTTGTGCCTGTCTGATGGAAAAAGAGATTCAAAGTTTAGTTCAATGTCTGACATATTTTGTCTTAGATTAGGCTCTGCGGATCATATGTTTCAGTATTTTCTTTCAAGTAAGCATATGTATAACATCTTTTACCATACATATATGTTTTGAAAAAGGGTAATAAATTTTAACAGCTTTTTTAATTGACTGTATATTCATTTGTAACAATGAGCCCAATTTATTTAAAAAGTAAATTTTAATAAATAGTTTAAAGAGAACTGTCATACGGTAACTCAATAAATATTCTTTTGTACAGTAAAGTTAGAGAGGTCTCTATACTTAACATCTTGAAAGGATTACGTATCCAGTTATTTGATAGGGATATATTGCGTCTATTAAGAATATATTGCGTACTAAGTTTTCTAAAATTAATTGAAGATGCTTCATTTCTTCATAAATACTCCTCTTTTAATGTTTTCATCAAGTGTAATGAAATTTTCTGGTGAAAGTCCGCTGAGAGAAGCATAACATTCGTACTCATTCATCTGCTGACACTGGATCCAAAAATTGAATTTTTTTAGCATGGC
Source organism: Nephila pilipes (assembly GCA_019974015.1). Taxonomy (NCBI): domain Eukaryota; kingdom Metazoa; phylum Arthropoda; class Arachnida; order Araneae; family Nephilidae; genus Nephila; species Nephila pilipes. The sequence continues at coordinate 150,180 of BMAW01070823.1, read as the reverse complement.
TTTAATTGTATGATACACGCTGAAAATGCTGACATCTATACCTGGTAATGATGTATGCATAATTAGTAATTCATTTGATTTACAAAATATATCAGCTAAGTACGCACTAAGATTTTGCAGGCAAATAATACCGAATTTGCAAGAGAACAATGAAATGGGTGATCAATAAAAAGGCTTGGACTTAAGATTTCAATTTAAAGAAACGTGTCAAAATATTACCACGAGTAAGCTACCAAATTTCTGTCCAAAGCAATAACAAAACATGAAGGCTTCCAAAGCGTATGAAATACTTGTAGATTGTAATTTGTTGCTCGTGATTTTATAAAATTAATAATTTTTACAGTATCTCTTAAAGTGGTACATAACTCTTTAGGAATACGCATACATACCAATGCTTGGCTATGAACTGCAGTAAATCTATTCAGTTTCTCACTTATCTTCTTTACGCCCGTGACAGAACAACGTATGCTCCTTTCATTAATTTTGCACCATCTGTGAGCACATACGTACACTAGCACACACACACACACACACACAAACAATTAGGCACAAGATTATTCCATTTGTTTTTCAAAAGTACAATTGATCATAGCAAAAATTTCTTCTTCAGTTGCATAGGTTTAGAAAAATTTTGCAAATAATATATCTGATTGAATGAAATTCTTAAAATGTATCTAACTATACAAGTAATGCTGCAACAATTGCTACATCGTTAGTCTGGTCTGTTCAGATCACAAAATATTTGAATTTTATTCTTTACAAAATTTCTCTCTCTACTTCCTTTGCCAAATTATGAATTCTGTGTGATTCTGCGTTATTTGATAACGAAATTCACTGACATTTATTTGCTGCTTTTTCTCCAAGCATACACTTTGCGATCTCATTTACACATTGTACAGTTAAATTTTCTACCATCGGAAGTACCTGTCCATATCTTTCAATTCTATAACTTAAACGAAATGATACTATCTGTAAATTTTCTTTTTAAATACTCGACAGTTTTATCTTTGTGCTTTGGTTGTTTTGTGTCAAAAAGGCTTACGAATGAATGTTGGTTTTAAATTGCTGTTTCGTTGAAATAAGAATTGCGCGCGTTGCATAGATCACGCAAAGCGTTTCAAAAAAATATCTTAAAACTTTCTCTCTTGTCACAAATATTGCGAATATATAATTCTGTTATTTAATTTTTCAAAAGTATGACTAAATGTTCTTTTTCATATTTATAGTTACAAGATAGAATTATATTTAATTCGAAGGATCAAAAGATAAATAAGGTTTGGCTTCAGAAAACTATTGAAACTCAACGCAAGTAGTTTACCAATTTATCTATATAACTAATAAAATAATCTCTAATAATATATTTATGTTCATAAAAATGTAAGTAGACATTAGCCAAATTGTTACTCTTAGGTCCATCTTGTGGAAATACCTCTAGCTAGTTTAATTATTCATCTTTACAATTAATATAATGTTATTCACAGTACTTAAGAAAACTTTTTAACAATTAAAATTCAGTTTTTGTGCTCTTTTAGGGTCTTTTTGGATTTTACTTCTGATTAATTGTTTTGATGCTGAGATATTTAATACATTTTCTCAAATTTAAAACTTTTACTTACTCTACGTAATCAATAATTATTGATATTCACATCATATTTGGCAACAACCTTAGAGATCCTTATTTAGAATGTTTCTTAAACCTTTTTCACTGTAAATCTTATGGCCGCGGCAGGCTTACGGTTAAGACACTTGTCTCGTGTCCGGCGGTTTTCATTAAGTCGTGGGTTCAAGCATTGATGCTACTCATGACCCGCACGTTGCCGGAGCTGAAGCACGCTACAGCTGTTGGGGTCAAAAGTCCTCCACTCCATATATGATTCGGAAGTGACTGTTCAAGATTTGTGGTCGAATCTGTCTCAGGTCAACAATCGAAGTCTAACTAATCAACAAATGCCGGACCGCGTTGCAGATGTATTGCAGGAAACGCTCCCACGCGCTATTGCATTTGCTATTTGTTGATTTAATTGTACACTATGTATTTGTTTAATTTTTCTTCTTATTGGGATCTTAAGAGGATCTTTCAACTGTATCATTATGTATATTATATTTCATTTCAATCGGAAATAGTTTTCTTCGTGTGGCTTGAAAAAAGTGAAATTTTATTGTCGTCAGTGTAAAATTTTGTAATTGCTACTTTTTTGCGTTCAGAAAAAAGAGTTTTTCGCAGTAATTAAATAGACTTAGTTGCCATAGATGTTCATCTCGAGTCTCAATTTTACTTCAGACTGTCATACGGTATAAAGAGGAAAGCGATCTGTTAAATGATACGGGATCATGAAACTAAAACTTCACGTGTATGTCAAGCCCCTTCACCTCACCAAGGCTCACAATTATAAAATTATTTGCTAATAGTAATCGTACAACTCTTGCACAATCTGAGAGCTTTCATTACAACAGATCTTTATATTAATTTTTTTTCAAAAAAAAAAAAGGCTTTCAGTGAATTTTTAAATAATATCAATTTTATTTACTTTGAAATTAGTTTCGTATATTAGGATTACAAAATTACGTTCTGCTATTGCGTTGTTCTCATTAACAATTACGCTAGGTTTGCTTAGGAAAAATAACAATCATCCATTTTATTATAACTAATTAAAAAAGAAAGGAGAAAAATAATTTTTTTCATTTTTACCTCTCTTGCTTCATCTGAGAACTGTAAATAATGTTTGCCCATGCAGACTTATTTATTTTAGGAAGAAGCTGTGAGACCCAAATAATATGATAAATCCTTATATTTGTTCAGGCTAATAATTAAGATTTTATTTTGTTTGTGTCGTTCATAGGTAATGGAAGAAAATGCAAAGTGGTGAAATATTTTTCTTACCAGTCGAACCTTTACCTCATACTCGTGTCCGAGTTTCAACTCATTATCCATAATAAAAGGGTTGTCTTGGATGAATGGTGAATGAACGGAGAATAGTACTACTGGAAGTTTCATGTAAAAAAAGGATTCATTTCTTGGCAAATGTAAGTAAAAAAAATTGATGAATTTGTGGGGTTCGCGTCTTGATAAATCTGTAAGAGACAAAATGTGAATTAAAGTGAAACTATAAATTTATTTAATTAAGTATGCTTTAGGAGCTTTAAGTTTATCAATAGTTTTCCACTAAAAGAGTTCCTCAGCATTTTTTAACATTAGGAAAGTATCAATGTGTATTTCTTGCTTTTACAATATAATTATTTTCACAATTCTTTCAATTAATTTGAAAATTTAAATATATATATATATGTTTAAAATTAGATATATTTTTAACTTTAAATTAGCTTATAATCGTAATTTATACATAATCATCAACTCAGAAAATAATGAAAATATAGTTAATGTGTTCAGAAATATATGTACACTATTAATTATTTAAATATATTTTATACATTGAATCCAGATTTACAACTATAATCATTTTATTTTCCAATCAAGCAATTAAAAAATAGAGAAAAATCAGAAAATTCAACAAGCTCTAATTTTGTATCTTTGGGGGCAGAAGATAGTTATGTGGAAATTGTGTTTGGAAATTAGTAATTAATCTATTTCACGCCAGTTGCTATTAAATAATATTTGAAATATGGGTATCGTTCTCTAAGCATTTATTTTGCAGCTGATTTGAGTTGATATTAAAGTGGAAACCAAAAATTGCCCGTTTTTTTCGCCATTGTATGAAATTTTTTCGAAAGGATATAACTTGTTATGTAATCTGTACTAACGTTATTGAATCCAGAGTGCAAATTGCAGCTGCTTAAACTGAATTAAGTGTAAATAAAAAGCAAATTGCTGATCTAGCACTACTTACTGAAATTCCAACTGTCGGGTTCCGCGTTGTCGTCAAGATGAAGATTTGAGCTAAAGCACATTGTATATAGTCCAGCTTGCCGGAGATAAATAGGGTTTGTCGTCAATTCACTAAATGAAATAATTCTAATAAAAATTCTTTAGCTACAAATTTAGACATTATATCGTTCATAAATGTGTATAAATATTTGTATTTATAATTTTAAGGCAATTAATTATTATTTATCTTTATAATTTGTTTTTATTACGTAGGTGCTCAAATATTTCTAAAGCAGTTGTCAGTAAATAGCAGCATTCAGTAACATTTAAATGCTTAAATTTATAAAGAACTCTACACATCACAAATTATGTTAAGATTTACTAGGATAAGTAAGGCTGGTAATTTGTAATTTATGGCATTGAATCTACGTGTGATATATTGTTACATATTCGAAGTGGAGAATTTTTCTAATTTAATGATTAAAGCAATTTAGAATATAAGCTCAAGAAAGGAAAAGAAAATAAAGTTCAACAAAGTTATACGCATGTAGTGAAAACAATGTTATTTATAAAGTGAAAGTAATTTTGTTGAGGGGGGGGGGTCTGCAACCAGGTAAGTTAAACATATGATAATTGCTTTTTTTACGAATGAGGATAAATAATCTCTTCGCAGATTCTAATGTAAAGTTTTAAAAGATTTATTAATGAATTCTCCGACAAATGCTTAATGTGATTTTATCTCTTCCTAGACAGGATTTATGAGTATGAAAGAAAGAGCATTTTCTAATTCATGAAAAGAAAAATTAGTATTATAAGTGTAATTTTATCTCGTGATGAAATGTATTTTTTTTTTCTTTTTAGCGGAGAAAGTTTTATTCTTTTGAATCTTTCAAAATAGTTATCGAAACTGGAAGTGCAAGAGAGATACGGGATTATTGTGTTAATTATGTCTTTTACAGATAATATGGTTTTGATTTTGAATCCCATAATAGTAATTCGTCGATTTGTGTAAACCCCAGACACATGTTTGAGATTATTCCATAGATGTTACGATAAATTCTTTCTATATATCAATTCGAAAGTTCTCTCTAACTTCGTCTCTGGATTTTGCTAAAAATCACTTTATTTTCGCAGTAAAAAATAAAATTAGAATGGGTAGGATACCTTTGAAAAGTTTTATATAACCTACTTTGATTTTATATGTAATAAGGCTTCCACCAAGGTTTCCTTTCTTTTCTTGTTTGTTTCAAGCTATTTTAATAGAGGCATTTGCACTTGCAATCAATAAGTGTGAGATATACTCTGCAAACTCATAAATGCTATGAGAATATATTATTTGTTCAGAGATACCGGCAAATGAGGAAAGGAGTTCCAGTTAGGCCGTTTTATAAATAAACCTATTGCAGTATGTGGAGATTTATTGGATAAAATATTCACGTTCCGATATAATAGGAAAATGATCACGATTGTATAAATTTAAATGTGTTTAAGAATTTCAAAAAAGATAAAATTTAAGCAGAAAAAGTTGCCAATTACCTTGCGGAAAAAATCCTTAAAGTTAATAGGAGTAAGTACTTCGATTAATGTTTAAAATGCACAGAGAGGTTATTGTCTGATTTTTTTTCTATTGGAGTACCTCTTTAGTTGTTTTGTCTGTTTCCCAGAAGAATCATGTGTCAATATTTTATATTCATCTGATAAATAAAATTTTAATGCATCAACAATATCTGATTTGTCATTTATTTATTTCATTTTTTAAGTGTCTTTGCCAGTTTATGTTGGCAATTTATTCCTAGAAATGCGTGCTTTTTTAGCATTTTTCGTGGTGGAAAGTTTTTAGATATATTAGGACTTGCATTTATGGAGGTAGATTAATGTATGGAATTCCGATATTGGTTTCTGAGTTGAGCTTAGACGCTTGAATTCTCTAATTTTTGATTGGGCGAGTGATTAGATTATTTAACCAACAGTATGTAACGAACTATCATTTCTATCCGCCTCTTTCGCCATAGTTTAATGAGATGTATTTAACTCTAAAAGTCAATAACTACTCCAAAGACACGTAATTACTCTATTCAACTATTTACTTATCATTTACTATAATATAATGAGTTATGACTCTCTTTAGACTTTATTGTTATCCAACCAATTTGAATATCACTAAAATAATATACATTTAGCAAAACCTTCCAGTTGGGGTTGCTTTTCTCCGACAAATCCTCTGCTCAGGCTATAACTTGTAACTACACTTGATATTATTAGCTTCTTATTAGAGCTATATTCAGAGTTAACCACAATCTCTCTCCTCTAAATTTCACTTTACTTATACATTACTATATCTGAAACATTTCACTTTATTCCCATCTGCATCTAATTAAAATAATCAAGTTTCATTTGAGTTGCGAAGAAATTGTTATTTCATGCAATCAATCTCAATTAAAGTCCCCAAGGTTAGTGAAGAGAGAATCGCGACTAGCCCAACGTCACAAATAGAAATAACAACATTTGTATTCTGTCAAGCGGTGTTTTTTGAGTTAGCTGAATATCTTTTGGGGGTTTGTTTTCATAATCTGATAAGATAATCATTCAGCCAATAGATGCATAACTAGAGCTCGGTCACTAAACAAAAATTAATTTGGTTATCTTGCAATTACTAAAATTTTTAAACTGTTTATTTTCATTATTCCTTTTATCCACAAAATAGTTCCTTTAAAATCAAAAAGGAATGGATTAAGCCTTGAATATTTTTCAGTTTTATTTTTATTTCCTTAAATTCAAGCTTTAAAACATGTGAAAATTGAGTGTCTAAGCCTTTTACAGTTAAAACAATTTCCATTTGTTACATATTTTATAAATGAGTTTATGGATGAAAAGGGTTTTTGCATTCTTGATTTTAAACCGTTATGTAAATTAATTTATTTTTGTAAAAAAAATTATTTAATAAGATTATTCTATATTATAAAAAGGGAAATGAAATAAATTTTCAAGTGTTTACATCTCAACAAAATCCATTATCTTATGAATAATTTTAAAATTTGCTTAATTATACGAAATGCACTTTACCTGTGGCTTCTAACATTCAAACTCCAGGGATTTCCTTCGTTTGGACTGATTCTAGAAGAAAGAATTATGCGCCGTAAAGCTTCTAATATTTCTTTATTATAATAGTCTTCATCTTCAAACTTTGGAATCTAAAAATATGAATCCTTCAATCAATACGTTTTTATATTAAAAAACATAAAGTTAAATACTGTTTAATTTAGCGCATTAACACTTGCTTTTCTGCATTTTCCCAAGTATCATATGTATGAAAGCTGCTTTAAAATTGAGAAGGTAAATTATTGAAAGAATGTTTAGTTCAAATCATGGCTGCTTTTAAAATAATTGTAAAGCTTTGTAAGACAAGAGCCATATTTGTATCTATAAATAATAACTTATAATTTCGCATAATGTTTCCATTTATGATCTAACAAGAAACTAAAATCTATTCGAATAATTGTTAAAGTTATGAGGCAAATATATTTCGTTTCAAATAACTAAGAGTCTGAATTTTTACGTTTAAAATATATATTTAAAAAACATATTGTCCATGTTTAAGATTGCAAACTGTCGATATTTAAACAAAATTTATTTAAAATATATACAAATATCATCAACTTAACAACTCGCAATACACAAGACTAGCCAGAAATGTAACTGATGGTGAAATCCATCGTTCCATAAAATGTGTAGAACATACTACTCTAAATCAAAAGCGAAGAAAAAACTGTTTTTAAAAACAATCCTAAAATACGAGGTGCCGGAGGGATCTCATGGTGAAGCCTTATCGCTCACACAGCGTGAACTATGACTAATAATAAGGTGACCAATCATCCTGCTTTTGTAGGTTCTGTCCTTCCTCAAAAAGTGTTCTTCTTTTTGATATTTTAAAACTAATCTGTTAAACTTTGTATTCAGAGATGCTAAGCCAAACTGATACGTTCAAAGTTATATGGCTCGCTCTAACATCTGCTAAAGAGCATATTTTACAATTATTTGATCCTCTCTGCTTATTTATTTAAGTTTAGACAAATGTCCGAAAAATCTTGAATATTTTTTTCAATTTTAAATGATCGTAGATAGCAATGTATTTTTACATAATCAGGCATCTATTTTCCACAAAACGATTCGAAAGATTGCAGGTGAACATATTTCAGGTACCGAAGTCCGTTTTATTTTTAACGATTTTATCAAATATAAAGCACAATTTGATGAAAAAAAATTCTTTTAATAATAAAAAACATTATCAAACTTAAAGGAATCAAATCCGAGCTAATGGAAAAGAGCATCAAAGAAGGGCAGAATTTTTACCTAACATTTTTCTAATATGTCGAAGAATGGTGTGAAAAAAATATCACAGAAAATAATCCTTTCCAATGGTGTTTTTTCACTTCATCGCAAGTAAATTTGACAGTTATAAAAATTGTTTTGAGTTTTTATTGAAAGAAATGCTTGATTTTAATATCGATGACAATTGTCCTTTTGAAGAAAGGAGAAGACGGAATTGATAATTTAGATAAATGGAGAAATCAACATGTTGAAATTGATAAAAGATGAGTGGAAATATTTAACGATTTCAAAAAAAAACACATTCCATATGAAAATTTAGTTATTCCTTTTGAATTTACGTTGTTCTCTGCTGGAACGACCGGAGTAGTTGAAAGATTGTTTTCCATTGGTCATAAGCTTTGGGCAGGTGGGAAATACAAATTGAATTTTGATGCTCTAGTTGCAGCACTTACCGTAAAATTCAATATGAAGGATATTTCTTGCTCCGAAATCTCCAATATATTGTTAGAAATTGACATGTGGACGAAACATATTCATTCAAGGGAAAATACGCGTTCAATTAAATAATTAAATGGGATATAAGCATAATTATGTATTTTAGTTGGAATAAATAAAATATTTGATTTATTTACGCCGTACTTCTTTCTTAAATTTTTTCTTCGTCCTGTTCATTGTAAAAAAAATTCTCACCTTACTACTAATAACGTTTGAATAATTTAGCACATGAATGCCTCGACATTCACATTTTAGAGTGTTTTTTTCCTAAAATTCCAATTTTAAAAGCATAGAGATGAAATAAACAATAAACAACATATGGTTTGAATGTCATTTCAAGCCTTTTTGTTACTTTCAAAGGAAGAATGTACCTATTTGACTTTCAAGTGTAAATTATTCCAATATTGGAGACGACGAAATATAATAGACAAGTTCGTCGTAATATTGCTAATATTAATTTCGTGCTTCAACAGAAATGTTGACAAATTTGTAAAACATCTCTACAATCATTCGAAAAATGAAAGAATTTAGAAATTTAAAGTAAAAAAATGTTACTTTTCAAGCAATTATATATATATTCACAGATAAAGTATATTGCACTTAATCAGGCTTCGAAGGCATTTCTAACCAGACATTTTTTCAACGAAAATTTAACTAATTTACAACATTCTTCATAAATATGTTTATTATTTAAACTGTTTAGTATGGTTTTATAAGCTTGCAATATTAATTTAAACTTATATTGAAATAACATAATTCCAAGTTATTATAAACGATTCATCACAACAATTACGTGTAGTAACTTTGATAAAAAAAATTAAATGAGTAACTTTGGATGAATGATTCTTATTTAAAGTTTAATGCAAAGCAAAATATTTGCGAATTAATTTCAAAATAAAAAAAAAATGTTCAATGTCTTAACAAAAGAATTCATTTAAGCTTTCGTAATAATTCATTTACTTTCAACAAGCACTGTGCTTGTTAGAAGGTTAAAGATCTGGACTTACAAATCATTTGTTCTAAATCATTATTGTACCTCTGATTATTATTTTAAAGAATATAATTTTGAAATGCAACAGTAATTCATATATTTGAAAGTTTCTATATAAGTGCTAAATTTTTTTAAAAAACTTTTATAAAACTACTTAATGCTGTATAGTAAATGACCAAAACAATAAATGTAATTTTGCTTAAAGACTTGATCAGTTATTATTTCAAAGAGAATTAAACTATGGTTTAAGACATAGTTAACATATTAAAATTAACAGAATATTAAAATTAATTTAGCTAATCAATTTCTAAAATAAAAAGCTACCTTATGTCGCAAATCATTTTAGTTTCATACTCTTTATGAAATAAAATTACATTTCTGTTGGAATAGGAATATAAAAAACGAGTCTTCTAATGTTAAAGTACTGTCTCAGACATCTGAGTACATAACACATTCCATGGAACACTTTTCAAATATGTTTATTTCAGACGATATGAATTCTTAATACATGTAAGAAACAGTAAAATTTTTTAAAAAGTATGTTATGAAAAGAAATCTTGATAATTAAATTTATTTAGAAAAAATTCGATTTATAATAGATCTAAATTCTTAGATATTTTAATAAAACTAACTGGGTATTAACTATCATGCGATATTTGAAAAAATAAAAATTTCATATCCAAGCTAGTTTTGTTTTTAAAGCAACAAACTTTGATTAAAAATATCTTAAAAAGAAGAAAAATTAAGCAAAAAGACTAAACGGCAAAATATTATTAAAATATTTATAATAAATAGTTACGTTTGGAAGAAAATTCTTTTCCTCTCTATAATATGGGTAATGACCATTTATTGGTTGTTTTCCGAATATGCGTGGAAGGAAGGAACAAATGTAACACAAGAGCTAATTGTATCATTATCAAAGTAATTCTTTAAGAAATGGCTTTCGTGGACAAGTTAATTCTTTTAAAATTGATTAACTGTTTTCTTTCAAGTTACCAGCATTTTCGTAATTTTAATGATGTTGGAAACAACATTAAAATTTGCATTTGCACAAACATTGTTGTACATTTAAGATTATTTATCTTTAATTTATTGCTATTCTTTATATAAATGGTGTATCCCCAATTCTATAAAAGTTTTTCTCAATAACGTTGCATAAATTAAAAGTACTTATAGTTTAAGAAATACTTAAATATGGCAAAATGTAAATAAATACACAAATGCGAGTTTCTACTGCATTAAATTCAGCCGACAAAAGAGAAATATAAAACTTACCATCAAATTTGAAACGTCACATATACAGTTAAAAGGAAAGTTCTCACAGAACTGTGTCATATTGCTTGGTTTAATGCATAAGTGGGGATATTCAGTACAAAAATATGTTCGATTGACTCTGAAAAATAAAAAAATATATATTAAGGAATTTATGACCAACCATTTGGTGAAAAACTAAGCGAATGATTGTATTAGATTCTCTGACAAACTCAATTTCATTTATTTGTGTGTGTTTTAAGAATGTACAATGTCTTTGTGTGTATGCTTAGCATGTACAAATGGTTCTTCTTTTATTTAAACAGATTTTTTTCCTTTATTTTAGTTTCTTACATTTTTATTAAATGTTTATTTTTCAAATAATCTGTTTTAAGTTTTATCTGGTTAATTTATTTATCATTCGTGTTTCATATTTTTTAAGTGTTAAGTAATTTTACTGAGATTTCCCCATTATATTAATAACTCAGTACTTACCCACCACTACTGCAAAAAGTGAATGCAGGCTTTATAATGACTTCCGGTTTAGTCAATGCAAGGCTCAAGGTAGTAGGATACGAGAAATAAAGAATGCAAAAATTCGTGGATTGGTATGAAAAGCACGAAATGCAGAGAATCAGGACGATTCCTTTCAAGAAGTTCCACATTGCGCCTCTCTTAGGGAACATTTCTTCATTCCTTCGCTCATCCAAGTTTCTGATACTTTCAGAGGGATTTCGATCCTCCTTGGAATATGCAGCCGTCGTGCCATCTGACGTCTCCTTAAAGACAGAAATACATTTTCGAATAAGTCATCAAAGTTTCATTTTGGATTCGCAATAAGATTCTTCTACAAAATAATAATTTGCATTCATGGTGTGGAAGATCAAACTCTTGCTTAGAGGAGAAAAATGGCATATTTGTTGGAGGAAAAGAATGTGTTTTCGGTGCTTTTACGTGTAAATCAATTTAAGGAAGGAAAAAAACAAATGTATCCTTATATGAGCTCATTTAAGCGAAATCGACTGATAAATTGGATTCAAGCATGCTGCTTGAGATATTTTTCTAGTCAAAGAACACCTCGATGTCAAATGAAGATATAACATGAATTACTTGTATTTTTTTCGAGCTACATAATTTTATTCTTTGTAATGGTATTCCAACAGAGTTGATTCGATAAAAATGATTGATTTAGCATGAATTGTAAAGGTATATTAATTTTCTGATTAAAAAATATATTATTTTTCGAGCTTGTAAAAGCTAAAATTTAATAATGATTCTTAAGATTTCATTATAGCGCTTGGTGCAGTGTGATGTTTTACGAATTGTCTGAAGCAAACGTTTTTAAAAAGAAAACTGCTCGAATCTACCTGAAACCTTTTAAATTGTTAAGACACTTTGTCACTGCAATTTGTTTTCACAATTTTTTCAGCTATACTCGTAAGTATAAATAGTTGTAGATACAATGTATTTTTTGTATCCTTCTAAAGGCTCTTTTATTGAGCGTTTTGATTCTTTGATTTTTAAAAATATTTAAATACAAATAACTCCAATTTTAATTTATGGACTGTAGATTTTCTGAGCAATGTGCAATGATGTAAATAAAAACACATCATGCAAGTAATTATATCCCTCAATTTCCTGCTCATGAACTATTTTTATTCTTTGTGTAAATATTCCAAGAATTAATAAAAAAGTATTTCATTAATTTTATTACATGACATATTTTGATTGTTACTAATTTACATTTGATTCGCATTAATTTATTACATCATGTACGTTTGCTAATAAACCCCGGAATTAAATGTGTACCAATATTTTACCAATTCATATTCGAGGATTATCCAGAAAGATACGAAATCTCAATTTCTTAAAAATCGTAAAGATAATGCATATGGGGAAATTGACAAATTCATACACATACACGAAACACTGTTTTTCGATGCAGTCGCTTTCATTCTTCACTTATTTATGGCAGTCGCTACAACAAGAGTTTTCAGCCGATTGAGATACAGTAGAATCGCAATCTACTGCCATGGGTTTGATCAGCCAACTATGTTAAACATATTCACTTGGAGAGACTTTCAGCACGGTAACCTTATGTTTTGAACAAACTCTCATGTTTAATCATTCAAAGTTTTAACATTTTCTTCATTTTGCTTATTCAAAATATTTATAAGTATAAGAACTTTAGCTTTTATTAAAGTAGGAAAATATATCGTACAGTTTAGTTTATTACTAAGGATACCGAGATATTTTGGTAAAATACATTCAGCGTATTAATTGGTCCTAATGTACATAATTGTAAATTCCAGCAATAATAATGTTGGTTTGCTTGGACACAAGAAGACGTAGATTTAAGAACTCCACAAAATGTAGGAGTTCAGACGGTTTCGCTCCACAATGGCGGCATTAAAAAAGTCAAGAAACGCTGAGGAAAATGCATAGATCTAGAGGTTGACTATGCAGAGATTTTTTAAATTAATAAACAAAAATTAAATATCTATCTTTTTTATGTGCGATCATAACTAAATATTTACGATATCCCGAGGTAATAATAATGAAGAAAAACGACACTTCAACGACTTCCAGAAAACAATGAAATCATTTTTAATATCTGTAACATACAACATTGTGAACATGAGAATTACTTAAAAAGATGAATAAATTTAATAAACATATCTCGGTTATTTCTTTGTAATAATTAAAATCTTACGACACACCCACTCAAATATGGCAATAAATTATTTGTTTTTAACATTTACATATTTTACTTAGCATTCAAAGTTAATTTTAACATTTTGGAAAAGTAGAAATGGTAATCTTCTAAAAGTCCCTTTAAAAATAAAATATATTTTCATCGTAAAAATGAATTTACTTACTAAACTAATTTACTAGAACCTGTCATCCATTACGAATTCGAAATGATTCAGCGACATTTTAAAACCACTGGCCTCGTTATTTTAAAAGATCGAATGAAGAACTTTTACATTTGAGTAAAAATTAGATTTAAAATGCATGCAGATGAAACCAATGTATCTATTTTCTTCTTCGAGACACATGCAATTTGAGTGTTCTTTCATAAACATTTTAGAAATAGAATTAATGTATTCATTTCAATTTAACCTGTTTGACAAAAACTTTTATTTTAGAATAACAATAGAAAATGTGATACTTTTCTATGTTTTTTGGCTTCTTGTTTAAATGAATTTAAGCAATTATTTCAAGTATATTTGTGATATTTGAACCTCCAGTTGATGAGAAAGCCCACTTTTGAATGCAAATAGTAACAAAAGACAATTTAAAAGGAAATTACAATATGAAATGAAATTGATATAATAATTTCGTTTTGAATTGCCATTCAAAAGTTTATTGAAACAATATTTACCATTTTCATCACACTCTTATTGAATAATCGGTAATTTTTTTTTTTGAGATGATAAAATTCAAAATAATTCACCAATACATAAGTTAATAATCAAAAGCAAACGCTTTTGCTAAGTTAGGAATCAATGCATTTTATATATATTTCCAAGTTACTGTTATTAAAATTAATGTTTTAGCAACCGAATTTTACATTAAAAACTAGTTTTCTATTTTGAAATTAAATCCCAACGATTTTAGATCAAAATTATTTAAAATATTATTCTGTTTTTATTAAAAGTTTTCAGCAAACTGAAAAGAAACCAAAATTAAAAACTATCTCGTTTATTGTTTAAAGCAAAGTGAGAGAATATTTCATTACTCCCAAACTTGAGAAATTTGATCTATGTTTTAAAATCATGCAAATCGAAATGAAATTATACTTACTTTTCCTATGGAATATATTAGTTATTTTACATGCAACTCATTAAATAAATATTGATGAAAATTAGAATTAATTTAATTGATTGAATATTATGGAAAAGGGATTCTCCTTCTGATTAAAAGAATAATTATACATATTTAACTATTCCATTATACTAATATAATTGCTGTAAATATACTTTTCTTGACAACTTTCTAAATCTTCTAAATTAACAAAATCAATTATCTGAACTTTAGCGAATAAGCCAACCCTTACAAAAACCAGAGAGCCATTTTTTTGTAATGTTTATACTCTTAATGTCAATAGGGAATATGTGCAGTACAAAGAAATTGCAAATAACTAAATACAAAATTGATTGTCTACTTGAATTAATCTTATATCAGAAAAAAAATTGTTCTTAATGTAGCAGCAGATATTAAACAAATCCCTCCTATTCTTAATATACAAATATTTTCATCGTACTCCACAAAGGGATCTTCAGTTTTCCTAAATATTACTTTCATTAAAATTCATTATTTTCATTACATTCTTTTAAAAAAATTCATTAATTGAAGACTTGAGGGATCAAAGTCCGTTCTTCATTCTGGTACTTCAAATATTTTCATCTTACATTTTACTTAGCATTTTCTGTAGATTTCATTTTACTTTCATCCTTCTATGCATTCCCTTATTTTTTTTAATACAAAGCTTTTTTAAACATGAGCCCATTTGCTCCTCATTCAAAGAAACATTCATGCTATGAACAGAAATAGAGATGCCTTGCTAGAAATAATTCCGGTTCATCATTGTAAAATCTATAACGAAAAATTGAATTCTCAAAATCTTTATCTATTAGATGTTAATTTACTATAAGAGTTTACCTATATTTATTTTAAAAATTTCGGGCCATTAAAAGTCAGATTGTTCATTTACCTAAAAGTATTGTAGTCAAGCTACATTTCACAAAGACCTTAGGTTGAAGCGTATGACGGTCTCTTCAACAACAATACAAGTTGAGAAACCTTAATAACTATCTCGAAGAGGAGTCCTTTTTGACCTAATTGTTAAGGGCACAGTAAAGACCAGAATGATAAATCGAGAGCTCGAATAGCTCAGTACCAACTCATCTCATCTCCCCGGTACGAAATAAGAGAAAAAAAAACATCTACCAATGCGTCGGGAAATTATAATTTGCCAAAAGCGTAATAATACAAATGTATGATATGCAATATTTTCAATATCAAATACTTCCATTTGGACAACATGATAATAGTAAAGAAGATTGCAAAAACACAAGAAATTTGAAAGTAAATATCAGACAAAAATTTTATGCGAATTATCCTTAAAACATAATGTAAAAAAAGGTGCAGCAAATGCACTATTGTGTAACAAATGCTGTATAACATCATTCATTGCTTACACATGTTAAATATGTACTCAGAATTTATTAATGAATTCTGCTGTGTCAAATATGCACTCAAAATATAGTAAATTTTCTAGATTTTATTTAATTCTTGTTTGCGTTTGTGAGCTAGTACATTTTTTTGTATTTTGAAAATACATGCATTAAATAGTTTTCATCTTGCACTCTACAAAAGAAAATTTCAAAGTAATTGAAAAATTTATTTTATAAATTTCAGAGAAAGTGTTTGAAAATGGATAAACTCTGTTTTTAAAATTTAAGAAAAGTAATAGATATCTGGTTACATATTTTGAATAATGGAAGGAGTTTCTTCGTAAATGTATTAAAAAATTAAATGTATTATTCTTATTTACATCCATCCTCTAAGGGACAGAAAAAAACAATTTTGCATTTATTTCAGAATGCGATAAACTCATATAAGGAAACAAAATATTAAATATCACATTTATTTTTCAATTGCTAATCTTAGTTCAACAGGGCAAATATAAATTATTTTGCTTTTACATGCAAAAATATTTTATGATTTATTTTTTATGAATTTACATATTTCGTATTGTGTATTGCAAGAATAATTTTATTTAATTTTGTAATCAATATTATTGTTATCTGTTTCAATGTCAATATCTATATTTGCCCTTATAAGAGTATTTGTTTAATATTTTTCAAACCACTTATTCTAATTGTTTCTAGCAAGCAAATGTTTCCGTGCTATACTTTGTTAACTAGCTTATAATTTCTCATTTCTTAAGCTACAATTATTTTGTATATTTTTTTATTTCCTATTCTCTACTACAAGTACTTATTTTACTCATTTTTAAAAAGATTATTTTGCTAAAAACAGCGATTCTGATAATTGTTATTATGATGAAATTTTTTCAATCACAATTTCTTCAATTTGCACACATATTCGATAGTTTTTAACATTAAACTTATGATAACAGTTATAAAATAATTCTCAACTTATTTCAAAATACTTAATTTTTTAAGTAATTTATTGTTACGTTTTGCTTACGTATGAAATTTCGTCAAAATATGTAAAAGTGTTTCACAGAAGATTATCATCTTAAGCAGATTGAAATAGTTTTCTTCATAACAGTTAATTAAAGAAAAGCAAAATTGATCTTAGTGGTACGTATATAATTTGTTGAATGAACTATTGTCCTTTTTAAAATAAAAATTGTAATAAAAAGCGAGATTCTTACGTCTTCAATGAGCACTCTAACAGTTCTGTTTTCCTCTGTTTTTTTCCTAAGGTTAGCTCGAGTTTGGGTGAATGGGTCCCTGGACCTAACATTGAACAAATGGGGACTGGCAGATAAGAATCTGGAATTCGAATGCATTGAGGAACGTGTGGAAAGCAGAAAAAGAAGAAAAAAGGAACAGGCGAAAAAATAACGTCTCTGACAATGACAATTTTAAATCTCATTCCGACCTGGAAACGTACAACTTATTGATCGAAAGTTCTGCGCGATCAATTTGAGCATTCGAAACATTTCCCTAAAACTAATATTTTCCATTTATTTGTTTCTTTCACCATTGCCTTTGTAAATGGTTCGTAATGTAGAAAATTGCACATAGATAAAAAAAAAAAAAAAGTATTCTTCTCGCACATAGCATTACCATTTTAGCAACAATATCAAAGTTCCTTTTGTTGATAATAATTAATACTTACTGGAAAAATCTATTAAAAATTATTTTGAAATAATAATAGTCTCTATCTCTAATTTCGCCCAGAAATTTATTATTTCACCTTATTTCAGACAGTTTAGAGGAATAACTTTGCACTATTGATATATAAATGTTAGAAACAAATCAATGACAAATTATTCGGCATGATATACTATGCTTATGGATAATGTTTTCTACTAGCTCGTAGTCGCGGCAGATTTGTGGTCGTGGTCGCAATCTCGCGGCTAATATTGTTTCGTCAAGTCGCGGCTTCGCGTCCTGATGTCAATAAAGACCCGTCGTGTAGCGGGGCTAATGAGCGTAAAATATGTCGAAGCTCCTAGTCCTCCTACGGCACGGTGCACGAGTTTAGAAAATAGAGCTAATTCCGCTTTTCTTACTGTTCTTCCATAACCAATATCCTGCACAAACACCTGTTTCACAATTATATGAAAAACATATTAATACTTACATATTTCATAACAAAATTCCCCTTTAACTTTATTAAGAGGTTTTTCCAAAAGCAACATTATTAAAAATTATTCAATGTGATATTTTGCAATTCAAGTTATCTTTATTTCGAAGAAAGGTGCGGTGATATTCTTTTAATTAAATATTTTTTGAAGCAGACCTACTTCAGTAACAGACTATAATTTCTCAAAAATCTAAATCGGATTATTAATTTTTAATTATTAAACATATTTTCTTTATAAATGTTAGGCACTAAAATCGTATTTACGTGCCTTATTTTACACGTATAAAGATCTGCATTCATATATCAAGCAGTTTTTAATTTCATTAAAAATCCGAAATATAATCCTTATTAATCACATCACATGATCAAAAAAATAAATGATCACGAACATTTTTTTAGACAGATATCTGATAATTTTTAATTGAGAATTTTTTTTTAAAAAAATGCAAATATTGGCATAATTATATATATATATATATATATATATATATCTTTAAGGCGAAATTTTAAAACCTCTCCTCTTCAAATACTTTTTGATAAAATGAATTCAAATAAAAAAAAGCAACTATAATCTACAACTAGTTTGAACAGGATACCCTTGTTACAAATATGGACACTTGGACTTCAAAAAGCAGAAAAAGAATTAATAAGGGATAACAGAATTCATTCCTGAGTCTGAAATACCATCTCCTTTTAAATATTTATATTTTTTACTCTATCTGTGAAATTCAAAACAAATTTACATTATTTATACTTTTCCCTTTTCTAGTTATAATTTTTATTCATATAATTTTCCAACGATTAACAATCATAGTCTTTTTTTTTATCATAATTCATTGTAAGAACTTCAAATGTGTCTTTGTTTTTAAGCACTTTTACAGTGAAAAATTCATTCCATTCAATTTTCCTGCTGAAAGGTTTGTTGTGAAAGATTGCAGTAGATGCAACATGGTATCTGTGAGCAATAGACTTCTTTATTTGCAAAGATGTCAAATGACGAGGTCAACATGCGAGACAGCACCACCATCTTCCACGTGAGCATTTTGTATCTCAAGATATTTAACTTGCATTAATCCAGATCGAAAACGGATTTTTTGAATTAAGGACTCAAAATATTCTTCGCAGCAACCAGTTATTTTTCTTGAGAAATTGGTTCTCTATTTGTACCAATACGTTTTACAGCACATGGGTCGTGCGTACATCTATTGAGATGTAAATAATTTTCCATTGGAGCTGTTATCTTTAAAAATTTATTTCAGAGCTATATGGTATATTCCTTTATAATCATAAATACATGATATATTCCTTTAATTGTCATTAAAATATTCAAATTATATTCCACTATTATTAATTACTTTTTATTAATTATTATTGTGTATATTACTGTATTATTATTAAACATCATCTTTTATTTTTAATTGTTAAAATTATTGATTTCCTTTACGATTCCTTGTTTTGTAGGTCATACCAAAAAAAAATTGAAAGAGAGACAAGTAAATAAAAATCGGAAACACTTAAAGATGCTTGTTTGATACTGGAATTGATCGTGCAGCAACATCAATCAATACAATTGTACAATTCGTAGATAAATTAAATTTAAAACCACCATTGACACAGTCGTTGCTTCTCTGCCTGTCGGTTGTTAATTATTTTCTTTGTTCTATATTGCATACGTTCTCAAATGCATTCGAATTTGAGATTTTTATCCGATCGCCCTCCTTTGTTTACTGTTAGATCGAGGAACCCACGCAACATCATTCGTGTAAGCCGAGGGATAAATTCAGGAAAAAACAGAACAAATGAAGGACTCACTGCTGAAGTAAGATTTTCACGTTTTATATGAGTTTTTCTATAAGTGTTTCAACAGATTTCATGACAAACTAATCCCATATATTTGTCATTTCTTTATAATTAATTATTATGAATTGAACCATAATAAACTTTTTAAACTGATAGTCATCTCAAAACTAGTTTTACGTAATTTAATAATCTCTCATACATGGAAAAGGACTCAATGAAATGTAAATGATATTTAGGTATATTATTAAATTTGTAAACTTTTTTTTTTGAAAAATTTATTCAGAATTTAAGGTTGAAATCTTTCAGTATTTGCACAGATTTCAAATTGAAGAAGGACAGAAAAAGTGAAAACAAACTTTTCGCAGAGCACTGATTAGATCTACAGTTTTTAGCGAAAATTCTTACTAAGGAATGATTTAAAGGCGTACTTGCTTTAAAAAGCAAAAAGACATACTCAACGTAATACTAAACTAAGAAACACTTAAAATTCAGATTTATTTTTCAACGAATAAATGCTTTGAGGATATCAAAAAAGCATTTCTTGGTAAATTATAAGATATATAATGAGTAGCATTGCAACTTATCATGTAACAAATGAATGTTAATCCTATAATTAAAAAGAATCATGCAATGTTGTTGAAGCAAAATATGACGATTATATATATATATATATATATATATATATATATATATATATATATATATATATTTACATACAGTAATCTGGAGCTGAGATATTGTAATTAGAAACAAAATATAAGATCTAATGCTAATAAGATCTATTGAATTTATTATACATTTTTTTTCATTTTTAAGGATAGAATTTTCTTAACTCTTTGCCAAAGATTTCCTCTTAACCTCCTTGGGTATTTTCTATTTGCTTTATTGTCATACAATCAAAAAGACTCTAATTTATAAAAAAAAGGCTATTATAAAATATTTCATTAGGCTTAATTTTACTTTTTCTATCTCATCCTCCATAGATAATTAGATTGTCTCTCGATATCAAAAGTGTTAGAAATAAAAATTTGAATTCTCACATATAAGAAAAATTCATACTGACAAAGTTCAGAGATACCATGTTTTATTATCTATTTTAATGTGGATGTAATAGTTTCCAGGTGGCAAAAACTTTACGGGTGCAGATAAATAGAATCTTCATTTCAGTAGAGAAACTTCTCTTTATTTCGTTATAAGTACAATAAGTCTTCCTTTGTTCCTTTGTGTGTTGTTCCTTTTTGTGTGTGAAAAGAATTCTCCCTCTTTGAAATATTTATTTAAATATTACACAAAAATTAAATGACTTGAGGAAAGGATTAAATGGGAATAAAATTTACTGAAAAAGGGAAAGTAAGATAAAAATATGAATCGTTTTAAAATGACAGATAAGAAATGGCATATTTCACTAGTTAATTTTCATTAAAAATGCAATTAATCTTGAAGAAAATTCAGAACATTTTAGCTACAGTCACAACAAATTAAGAATTAGCTAGATTCATTCATCCATTTTACTGTAATAAAGACATTTTTGATTGGGAAATTATGAATTCCCTCAAAATAATTCTATTTTAATAAAATATTTGATGGTATCATTTTAACACATTGTTTGGTTAAGGTAAAAAGAATGCAGAAGCTGTCTCTAGAGACATATTTACTATAATTTCTTTAGTACTGTAAAATAATTTTTCTCTTCAATCGCTATTGCAAAAAAAATCACTTTCTAGATGTGTATCAATAAAATTTTTCACATATTTTGTCATTATTTATTTGCTGAAAAGAGTATTTAAGGAAAACTAGTGAATCTCTCATTCAAGTAAAACTCTATAGTTTGATGAAAAATGTTATTCAAATAAAATAAATATATTTAGATTATTTATAAACAGGAGCTTAAATGTATTTAAGTTTTCCTCAGTTTGCAAATAAAAAAGTTATATCATTCATACTAATTACAATTATGACATATATTTCTTAACCCCTTAACTGTGAAATATATTCCAGAAAAATGGACCAAAAGTGGAAATTTTTTTGTCTGTTTAATTTGGTTCTTTATATTATTATAAAAGTTAGAAAATAGTTTTTTATTACAAAAACAAAATTTCAGATATACCTATTAATTAAATACCTAAAATTAAAAAATAATACCTAATTAATTAAAAAGTACCTAAACTGTACTCCACATCGGTGTCTGAATCGGACATTGCGAAAAAAGAAAGTTATTTGCAAAAAAATCTCACTGAAAAGCAACCAAAACTAAACGAGAAAGGAAACTCTGCCTTTGTTTATCAATCCAAGTGTATTTTTGTTTATTTGACAGTCCCCCATTTTCCCTCCCTCGACAGAAGCCGTAATCGGTGAAACACTAGGACCACTAATGCAATCTATTAAGAAAATAGTGCATTAAGTATCCTAAAGTAGAAACGAACTCAGCTCGGGCTTCATAAAATAGAAACGTTAATTTTTCTCCTGCCCGAAGTCAGTTTGGGCATCACGAATTCTGCACGTAGTAGTTGCCCGAACTGGATTCGGGCGACGCTGGTAAGGGGTTAAAATGAAAATAATTGTTATTTTAATTGCTGGAGAAGTTTTAAATATAAAATTTAATTCTATTTTAGTTTTGACACATTACGATATCAAAATTTATTACCTATTCGTATCAAATTAAGGTTAGATTTTATTAAAATAATTAAAAATAAAATAATTTTTAAATAATAATAATTTGAAGTAAATAAAGTTTAATTATTTGAATATAACTTTTGATCTAAAATTAAAATGTTAAAGTATTAATTTTAATGTAATAGTAACTTCAGACTCATTAAAACTGCAGTAGGAACCAATACAGTACAAAATTTCAGTTTCTGATCATAAATGTCTTGATAAATTATTAATTTTTATTATTAATTCAATACATCGTTATAAAGTTTATATATTATTTTTGTTACAAAATTGCTATTAAAATTTTATTCCAATTTTAAATTATTGTGAATTGTCATTTATTATATATTATTATGTATGAGATTTTCTCTTCTACTGTTGATGTAATATGCGTACGTGTTTCATGTAATCGATAACTTAACTGAAACATTAATAAAAAGAATGTAAACTAGTATTGTATTTTGTAATAGTCATTAAATAGTAAATGGAGCCAGAATTTTTATAGCAGTATTATATATAAATGTTTAGTGATAAAAAAGGTTATTTTGTTGAAAGAGGAATATTGCGTTGCCTTAGAGATGTTATGATGTTTACATTCTAAAGTAAATGAATTCTCCATTATACATTGAAAATATTTTTTGACTTTGTTTCTCAATTTGAAGCTTCTGTATTAAAAGAAAATCAGTTTTTAAATCTTAATAATTTTTAAAAATACTTTTGAGTCATTCTCATTTGTATATATAATGTGTTCACAAAACTAGTTTCCAAAATTTCAAAGCACTTATCAAAAATTCGTATTAGCAAAAATTGTCTTTTTAAGAAGAAATCATGTAACTTTCTTTTACTGTATACAGTTCTGATTCAAAAATCCTGTATCATTTCAAAATGTTCAGATTAACTGAGAATGGTAAGAGAAATAAATAAAAAAAAATTTCTTTTGAATTTTATCCCTATTATTATATTCAAGTAATTTTTAAAGTTTTTTTTAAAAAAGGTTTTGAGTTGATTAAATAAACAAAAGAAAAATATATTGAGAAATATAAAGCTCCTACTCAAAAATATTTAAATACATAAATTGCATTTTACGTGTTGCATTGAATGTATAAAATAATCTAAATTTGAGGCTAAATCTGTATAATTATTGTGATTAATTATAACATAAGTATTAATTAATGTTTTATAATAAAATAGAATTTAATTATGTAATCGAAATCTAATGCAATTATTCCACCTAAGGTCTGAGAATTATTTACAAAAATGAATAAACTCTAATCAGGATGGATCTAAATAAAGAAGATAAAAGAATATATGGTTTGTTATTATTTGCGCAAATGCACAATGCATATCCCTTATAAAAGCGCCTATTCATGAATTTAGTTCTCAACTATTTGTACTTAATCAGCAGAAAATTCAAAAGAACTCTGAAAGAAAATAAATACAATGCTTAGAAAGAAAAAAAAAATTGCACTATGAAATGATAGGAGAGCATCAGCAATGTTACAATCGAGCTACTTATGTCTGGATTTCTATAAAGTTAAAGCTAAATTTAATCATTAGTATTTAATACCTAAATTGTGTGTGGAGATATGTGATTTCCTCTATATCTTTTAAAAATTATCTAATACTCAAAGCTTTGTTCGTCATGTTAATATTCCGCATAATGTGTCACTTCTTTTATTTATTTTTTTATCGTATCCCGGTAACCGTATTGTAACCCGGAATTGTTTTTTGTGACTGTATTAAAGTAATTGTCAATCTAATTTTTAAATATTGTTAAAGAACTAACAATATTTAAAACTTTCTAAATTTCAATTTTTAAAACTTTATTCTTCTTTCTTCCTCGAACTATTTAACTTGATAATAATTCTTCCTATTTTTGCGATGTTTTTTCCCTTCTTTGTACCTTTTACATTTTAATAGCTGAATGTTTATATGGAGAATATCAATAATAATATTATATTAAATTTATACTACAGTAAATGATGAAAAAAGCATCACGTTGAATCTCATGTATTATTTTTATTAGAATCTATAGCTGAAAAATATAAAGTGTCTAGAATCAGATTTAAGATTAGCCGAAATCTAATTAGGAGAAACAGGAATTAAAAAAAAATAAACTTCAGTGTTTAATGATATTAAGAAGGTCTTATTCAGAAAGATAATAAAAATTATGTTACAACTTCATTCCAAAATCAGATGAGTTCCGAAAATAAATGGAATCTATAAAGATAATAAGAAATTTCAGATTGATTTCAAGCATTCTTAAATTTGCAACAAAAAAAATAATTTCTCGAAATTTGTTTCAGATGATTAATGAAGTAACACTTCGCAACAAGCAACAAATGAAAATTCTGTCATAAAAGCCATAATGAGTTTTCAGTTATTATAAACAATAAAAAATAACTTATTATCACTGAATCAATTTCTGTGAAATGTCTTTATAAAGAATACAAATGTAGTTTTTAACGTAGATATAATCAGTAACCAGCCTTATTCTAACACATTTTTATGTGCAGTTTAGTAAATGAATGTTTTAAATTGAGTTTATTTCAGGTTTTCTTATTCCTTTCTTTCTCCATCTTTTCGTTATCTCTCGCAATTGCACCTTTTTCTTAAACTTATCTCACATTCATCCAAAGTGTGAATGTGGTAATCGAAACAATGAATTAAGATTACTATTTTACTGAACACTCGTTTAAGGAATAAAAATGAAACAGATGAATTATTAGAACATAACTTTCTATCTTTCAGGAATTCGCTGAGAAATTTTCTGAAAATGACCAAAATCCCTCAAAAAGAAGCAGAAACTTGCTTGAACGAAGGTATGAACTTTTCCTAAAGAGAAGCGCAATATGGAACGTTTTGAGAGGTCTGATCTTGATTCTATGTATTTCGTGCTTTTTATACCAATCCTCGAAGTTCTGCATTCTCTACTTCTCGTATCCTACTACCCTGAGCCTAGCAGTGACTAATCCTAAAGTCATCATAAAGCCTGCATTCACTTTTTGCAACACGGGTTTGTAAGTAATTTAATCAGAATATAAAATTGTTGATAAAGAAAGAAAACATCCATAACGCTTAAAATTATATGTTAGAAAAGCACTAAATAGATAAATAAAAATAATAAATTACACTTTAAAGACAAAAATTCAGAAAAGAATACAATTACGTAAAACTCAAATGAACATTACTTATTCATGTCCCGTAAACACGCACAGCGAATTAATAAAAGATGAGTTTACGAGAGCTCCTACAGCAAAGTGATTCTTTTGATGTTTCACCAAATAATCAACAATACTCTGGATGCAATTTCATTTTCCGATTTCATACGTAAGTACTTGAAATGGTATATGTAACTCATTTATAGACAGAAAACACATCGATTGAATGCAATCGCAATATTTAGTCAAATAAAAAAAATAATAATGTATTAAGGTAAAAAGAACAAAATCCAGGAAAAAATATAATTATGTAAAAGGTAAATAATAGTTTCTTTTTCATGCATTCTTAACATAGACACAAAATAAATAAAACTGAATTTTTGAGATCGTATATAGCAACAAATTATTTTAATGCTTCGCCAAATATTTAAAAATAATTGGTTGAATTAATTTTTCTATTTTCAGAGTCAATCGAACATACTTCTGCAGTGAGTATCCAAACCTATGTATGAAACCAAGCAATTTGACTAAGTTCTGTGAAATGTATTCCTTTAATTGCAATGGTGACAATTCAAATTTGATGGTAGGTATTTTATTTCATTTTATCGCCCGCATCAATTTCATTCCAAAATCGTATTTTAAGTTCAGAATAGTGACATAAAAATTCATCATAATTTCAACAATAGGTCTTAATTTACTTAATGCATATTTACATTGCTAAGAAATATTTATATGATATACTAGAAATTTTATTTATTTTTTGTTGCTTGTTTTAATTAAAATATATGAACATTATATTATTGTCTGCATTGATAATTTGTCATTTACTCTGTAACATGTCTCCATTACTCTAATCTTCTAACATCTTTAATATTAGTCTAATCGTTTAACTAAGCTTACATATGTTTGTGTAATAATTCTGAAGTTCAATTTATTTCCAAGCACATATGAAGTAATAAAAATAGTCACACAAATACAGTTCAAGAATTTAGTCAATTACTTTTAAAAAACCTTATTTATTGTTTCTTTAAAAAGGGGAAGGCTGTCTACTAGTTTGCAGTCCTTCCAAGCGGGTACTAACAACTTCTATAAGATATTACTCTAATCTGAAAGCGAGGTAATCCATCCTTGAGAAATTACAACCAAACAGCTTCTGGTCCTTTAACTCGCAGAATCACGCAAATAACTCCTTTGGACTATTCAAAACCTGTTTACTATTGCTGACTTTCAATTACCACAATCTTCCTGTAACCATAACCTTTCTTTATCTCTGCAAACTTTCTCCGTCGCTTTTATGCGGCTTGAAAAATATATATTCTCTACATTTCTAAAGTTTACCTAATTTGCCACATTTCCTTTGCTTGGTTAGTAGCTGGAAATTTAAATATAAAAGAAGCAAAAAACCCAGGATGTTAATTGAAGGAAATTTTACAAATAGTCAATGTTACAGATCGAATTTAAATATTTAATTTAAAAAATTTATTTTTGTAACATAATTGTCTGTTCTTATTCTTTTTCTTGTTAATATTGGTACTGTTTATGAATTTAGAATGTTTTTGCATGCCTAAGGAATTTGTAAAATGTATTTTCTTTCTTGACTAAAATTGCTTCTGTAAAGCCTGAAACTTGGAATTACACTTACTTTATACCAATTAATACTTATTTTGAATAATTTTTATTTAACAAGAATTTAACAGTTATTATTTTTAGCAAAGGGTTTGATGAAAATTCGGAATGCTCTAACACCTTATACACACACACACATATATATATATATATATATACAATTTAATTCTTACTTAAGTTAATAATGTTTATAATTTTCGCAAAGAGTCATTGAAAACAGTTATGTGCTAATTTTTCAAATATTATTCATATCCATTGAAAAAAATCAAACACCTTTTGTGAGCCGTGTCTGAAGTTGCTTTTTATTTATTGGTGCTAAAGTACTTTCATTCACTTCCGAGCACACGTGCTTTCACCATCGTCTAATCCGCTTCCTCACACCTGACGGCTAAATTGCTTGGTGGTAATGTCGGAAGATGCCAGATCTTGAGACATTATCACTGAAGGAATAATAAGACGCGCAAGCATATTCCACACTTCTAACAACCCCAATTACTTATGGCGAATAATTCAGAACAATTTAATATTTTAAAACATTTTTTTATCATATTAAATACAATGCTGTGTATAAAAGAAATCGGACTAACAGAACAAAGACGAGAAATGAAGTTAGTTTAAATGTTTACAAAAATAATAACTAACGGATAATTTGTCTCCGAAAGTCATCAATCTAATATGGATCATAGTGACATATAACAACTATCAAGTAAACGCTTAATCATCAATGCAAGCAAGGTTCGAGCATCCAGTATACGGTTTTAGGGATCACTGGCTAACAAAATGATAATTTTACTAGTTTGAGAAATATTTTACTCATCCGGAATTAATTCGATAGATCCAGGTCTTTGACAGAGAAACGGAAGTCCGAACAAATATAGGAGGGAAATATAATTGGAAAGTTGGCGGAGGTAAGTAGTCAAATCGATTGCCAATAGAAATTAATTCTTTTCATCTTCTTCCGTGTTCTTCTGATGGCTGCACCTGTGTAAATACCAACACCTCAGGTGCGCATGCCCTACTAATTCGTATATCTGCGCGCATACAAAGACAGGTTGTCTTAATGTTCCACCTCAAAGCAAGATGAAAAGATTTCAAGTGACTCAGGAAGGGCTGCCACACAATAAATGGTCCTTTCTATTGTTAAACAGGCATCCATTACTCTTAGAAATCAAAAACACAACTAAGGATACTAACCTTTTTCTTATCTGACAACAGTCTGACCACTATGAGTTATAATCTGTGATGCTTTTGCATTTAATACGCTCACATCTTTAGTTTTCTTTTCTTTTTTTTTTTTTGTGATTCCTTTCAGTGATGACACCAATATTCAATGTCACATGGTGTTGCTCTTCCTTAGTCTAAACTCCATGTATACATTTTAACAAGTTGACGCCCTTCTGTTTAAGGCGATAAGTTCAACCGACTATCTATATGTTTGTGAAATATTTTCTCAGCCAGTTAGATCGATAACACCTTGTTAAGAGCCTGATTGTGGTCTGATAAGAAAATGTCTGCCCGCATTCCCCAATCTGATTGTTGGAGAGAGTTTGCAAAGAGATCATTGGGATATCCAATAAATCAATGGATCAATACTGCACCAGTTAACAATATTGCTCGATACCAGAACTGTGTTAAATATTTACTGATCAGACTGTTATATAATTAGCTATATATCCTCACTGATTCCTAATTTGTTTCCTTTAAAAAAATTACATATCAAAAGATTTTAAATTAAATATAGTTTCTGAGATTCGTTAAATTCCCTTATGAAATTTTATAACGAAATTATCTTATTGTAAAAAAATATCTTTTTTATTCGAATTATAAAATCCTTGTAATCTTTTATTTAATTTTCACGAGCTAATTTAACAATTAGTTCATTTTGTGTGAAAAACGAAATTAGTAACGTCCTTATTAAAAAGAAGCATAGAAAAATTTCTATTGGCTCTGTTTCGTCGTTTCTGAACTAGGAATAAATTATACTTCAAAGCCAAATGTAGCCATGGGCAGTAACAAAGGAGTTAAGGCTGAAATTTCAACTTAGAAATATCTATTGAATAAGGAATTTAAGTCAGATTACTTATCTTCTAGCTTAAGATAAGCGATAAACTTAGGTAAAAGTGTTCTGAAATCTCAATGTTAAAATATTGTCATTACGCTGTTCGGATATCGGATTTGTTTCATTTAATTGAATATCGATTTAAATTTTAGTTGCAGTGTGCAAAATGCATCTGCATTTGCCAAGAACATCAAACTTTTTTCTATCGATAAAATGCTTTTATTCTTTCTGGTTTGGAAATATTCACTGAAATTCTCAAATGACTATTTATAGCTAAGAAATTTTTAATTTGGCTTATGTTATTACATTTTACAATTATTTTTATAAAAAATCTATGATTTTAACTAAAGATATTTAAAAGAAATGTCTACAAATTTTTAAATTGTTATTCGGGTAAAAATAATATTTATGAAAACATTTAAACGCAAGCATTAATGGGTTGTATTTAAATTATTTAATTTTATTTTCTTCAAATAAAAATGTAATATTTGATTTGTTCATTGTATTTTAGATTCTAAAACCTAAAAAGGGTGACATTTTTAATAAAGAAATAAGGGAAGCTTTACGTCACATGCATCTTTTTTCTAATAGAAGTCAAAACAGAGGAAATCCCTGGAGTCTGAATGTCACAAGTGGCAGGTATAAGTGCTGTTAATTCATACTTAATAAATAATTAATAAATACTTAAAAATTACACATATGATGAGTACAGTAGAGATGCAGAAATGCGAAAATATGAAAAGTAAAGTATCTTAAACAAAATTATAGTTTATGGTTAGAAATGAGAATTAAAATCCATTTTTAATCATTAACCGCACTTCTAAGATGTAACATTTACTCTGACTGATCTTTATGCATATACGGTGTTCCACATTCCGCGTTTTTCATATTTCACAATTTTTGAATATTAGTTTAAAGAAGATTAAACGAAAGGAAAAATATTAATGGGTATCACTGTTGCTCATTGATTTTAAATGGGACATTTTAATGATAAAAATATAATGAACATGCAGAATTTTGTAATTAATCGTCAACTCATTTGTAATTAAGTGACTGAAAAAATTGTTTGGTAACCAAGAGTTATTTATGGACACATTTGCCTTAGGATTACCTAAATAAACAATAAAAATTTTTAAAAAAAGATAACCAGGCTATTCTAATCGGAAAACTACTGTCACACCAAAAGTTGTACTTCTATCAATGTTTATATCATATAAATTCTGGAAACAACATTGATAGACACAAAAAAAAAATATTCTTTTTGCACGTAATAAACAATTTTCAATATTGTTACGAAACTGTGTTGAATATTCCGTGAAATGTTATTATTATAGACAAAAAGAAGCATTTACATAGATTTCGTCTGTCAGCCAAAGAAAACTAGTTCATAGTTTGACATTTCAGCCCTGAAATACAACCTAATGTAAAGATTAACAAAAACGTTTGTGTAGCGGAAGGCCAATCCCATAAATCGTGTGATTCCCCTTCTAATAGTTAACTGTTGTGTAACTACCAAAGATAAAGTACCAGTCACAAAAGATAATTGCTCTGAGAACCATACCATAGCACTGTCACTGTAGCTTTTGAAATCTAAAATTCAATTTTTTCCTGACATTAAAATGAGTCAAATTACTTTTGTGGTTCAAAAAGTACTTGTATTTGATGGAAGACGGTATCATTCAAATAAACTGCTGTTATCATTAGGTGCTGTCATCTGTTAAAAGGACTCTGAAATTTCATACATTTGTTGCCGCGTCGAGGCGTCATCGTTGGCGAAATCTGGATTCATCATTATACACCGAAAATCTAGCAAAAATCATAAAATGTGTGTGGCTTCCGATTAGTTGCTTCTGAAAAAGGCAAAGATGATCTCATCGGCCGGAAAAGTTATGATGAAGAGTTTTTGAGGTGCGAAAGGCGTCAAGCTGTCTAATGCATACGAAAAAAAACCATTTTTGATGACACGATATAAATCTCTTTGAATTTCTTGAGACTTATGGAACTTCCCTCGTACCATTCTGTTGTAGTGATGTCTTTAACTGCTACATTTGTGATGTATTAGGAGAGGTGAGGAAAGGAAATAATTAAATGAAAAAAAATCACTTATAATGAATGTTACAGAATAACCCCTACCAATTTAATTCTGGGTATCTTGTTTGCCTTGAAGTAGCAGGGAAGAATCAAAATGGGTTATCGACGCAGGTCTCAAACATTTCGAGTCTCCGTATGATGAAGATAAAACACGTGCTTCGCCCCCCCACCCTCCCCCCCCCCCCCCCCGCCGCGCCCCCCCTCTAGACCAAAAAAAATCTGTTTACCTATAAAATTGAATACTTTTTTTGCACTTTCTTGCATTATGGTCTTGTTGTTAAAATAAAATTATTAAAAACCATTAAAAATCAAAATTTTATAGCTATTTAAGATATTTTTGCTTTTATAGTATAAGTATTAACGTCTTAAATATTTTCTTTTATATTGAATAAAGTTAAAAAAAATGTTATAGGTAACGTGTCATTAATTCTATGAAGATGACTGCCTATCTTCGAGACCAAAATGTTTTTAAAAAAAATGTTTTTTGAACATTTTTTTTGTGTTTTAGTAGAAATAGTACATAAAAATATGAAAACACATAAAATATTTTAAATAAGTATTGAACTTTTTGATAAATTGGTCGTTTACAAGGAAATTTCAGTACATTTTGACAGAAACGGCTAACACCATATTAAAATTTCTAATGCAGCTACATCAATTTCCCTTTCAAACAAAATACAAATACTAATTTTCTTCACACTGAACCAAAATCTAAGTGAATAAATGAAATTTAAAATAATTATAGGTAATCGCAAATTTTAACATAGACATTTCCGCAATTTTTTCAACTTTATCTTTATAAAAACATCCCTAAATAAAACTGTATTTATCCTACATCAAAGTATTTATTTTATCTCTTTACGAATAGTATATAAAACATTCTCAGAAAATTTCGTGACATTATCTCAATTCTTTCTTGAGATATCATGTAAACCATTTTGAATTTACTTCATAAACACAATTTTGAGAAAAACATATTTAAAGTTTTATATTACAAAGAAAAGCTACTTAGTTAACTTTTACAAAATAGTCTAAAATTCCCTGGGATGATATGTCGGGCCTTCTTTATTTCCTGCTGCAAAACTTTTATCTTTCTCTAAGCACATGCTTTTTTTTTTGTAATTTTATAAGGGGTAAAGAATGTCTTTTTGCATCGTTGATACATCGAAAATCCTATTGCTTTAAAATTCGGAGCCTATAACTACCGACATTTAGCTGCAAGCTATTCCTTATCTCAATGAAACCACTGGCACTTTCGTTCAACTGAAGAACCGCTATGTAAACACCTAATTGCAAATTTTGCAGTTTGGTTAAATGTTGTTTTGGAACTATATTCCTAAGAACACCATTGAAACTTTCGTTCGCATTTTATGTAATGTCATGTAAACATTTTTAACAGGTTTTGATCACATAATTTTATATAAGTAAGTTTAATTAAATTATAATATTATGTGAAAGTCCAATGGATTTATCAGGTAATGTTTTACCCTGTGCTTTTGCATGTTGAAATTTGCACCGCTTGTCTTTTCCTTGTGGACACTGACCAAGCATAGGGAACTCATTACTGAAAAAACAGTGGTAAAAAGCAGCAATAATTGCACTTCGCATGCTAGCTAAATTGTTTGTTACTATAATAATTATGCAGCTTGTCTATAAATCTATCTGTTAATTTTCCTTTCCTTCCAATTCCTTTCGTAGACTTTTTTAATTTCCGCAGATGGCTCCCAACTCTCTTCTGAACATGGTCAATATATTCAAATTTACTATTTGTATTTGGGCCATATATATTTTTAACGGATTCATAACCTTTCGAATTGCCATCACCGCTCAAATATGCGATACACTCCAACAGTCTCCATACTAGAAACAGAGCCCTTGTAATTGCGACAAACATGTGAACTGGGAACAGCAACTGGAGTTTTTGATACGTTATTGCATATTCTACAGAAATGTGACATCATTTCGACGTCCAATATCTTTCCGGTATCAATGGATATGCATCTAACACAACCATTGTGAGCTGAGTAACCGTTTCTGCCAAGTTCCATCCATTGACACTCCGCGGCAACTTATACCTATTAATGATGTTTTCATTTTTCAAATTTCATCTTCTGTATTCATGAATTTTTAGCAGCTTCAGATGCAGCGCGTAGAATTTTCAATTCTTGATTTCGAAAAGCTCTTTTGGACAGAAAAGGCAAGTCTAACATGCTAAACAGTTTATTTCCAGCTGTATAACCCTTTTCGATTAGTCTAAATGCATAAAAAATAAAAGCACTGAACTTAAATACATTATTAACCTTTTCAGATGAAACAAATATCTTAACAAAATCACAGTTCATACATTTTATATAAGAATTTCAGCATATGCCAAATCTTGAATCTTGTGTCAAGCTAAGGTTATTATGAAAACAAACTGGGCAACACAATACTACAAATACAAATATTAATGTTCTGATATCATATATACGATGACCAAATAGTTCACTAGAATCTTCAGAATATCTTTTATAAGAAAAAGTCTGCTTCAGGCCCACAAGGTTTGAAGCACTTGATGTTTTCTGCTCGTCATTACTTGCAGTAGAAGCTTCATTTTCAGGTCGATCATTGTTTATTATAGGTTTCTTAAAGTACTGATTTCTTGAAAATCTTCCTTCTGAACCACTTCCAGCAACAGAAGGCTACTTCTGATTCTCTTTTGCAGCCAATGATGTTTTTTTTATTTGAATTGCTATATCTTTATTTCTATTTCACGTAAATTGAAAAGGAAAACAGATTTGAGAAGAGAAATGTTGAAACTAAGAGATTATTAAGGAAAACATTTGACTCAAGTAATCAAAAAATGACATTTTGTACGTAGGCAGTCACCTTAGCGTCTTTTATTTTCAATTGTGTCATTATACAGCCTTATTGGTTTGACTTAGCATTATATAATTGTTGTCAAATCTACGTAGAAGAAAGAGATTTCTCGAAATGGATTTCGAGTTTCTAATTAAATATGCATAAATGATTCTTTATTTTAGTTTTGCACCTCTGTTTCTTCTCTTATTTTAAATTGTGCTTTCGGCCAAATTATGTTGAAATTTTTTTTGTGGAAGTATTTAAAACGCACATACTTTTATTTCTATCACTTTCCATAACCTTGATTCAATTGATTATTCTATAAACTGGAATCAAGCGTGTAATACGAATACAAACAGTGAAAACAAATTCCACAACATCTATTTTATAAGCAGAATTTACAGTTTATTTGGTTTATATTCACCTGTGCTTTATGTAACCGCAATTTTGTTATCTTTAATAACTAGCTGTGATAGTTAGCTAAACATTTTGGTCTGCCTGATTATATAATGAAGATTTCAATTTCGTTGCACTGGTATCTGTTTTTTCTTTATACAAGGTACCAATATTAATTAAATGTTTTTTCTCATTTCTGTATCTAACTGAAAATAGATTATGCAAGACGATTGACTGGATTAATAGCAATATTTGCAATTTGAAAATAATTGTTATTTTCCCCCTGTTTTCTTGGTTCTTTAAGGATTATTCATCAATTTTTAGACTTTTTCGTTTGTTTCCATATTTTAATATTTCTTTCTTAAGACTATTACTTAATTACTTTATAAATACTGAGAATTTTTAAGCTATATGCTGTACTCTTATCCGACGATAGGAGGATAATTTCTCTTTAAATAATGTATCACGTAAAGTTGTTTAGTAATGAAAGTAAAATGTTAATTTTTAGTTTAAGATTCCGAAGAGAGATGTCGATCTCACAAAACATACAATAAATTAACATGAATAATAAGTTTTGAATCGATGCTAAAAATGCCGAAATTCATAAAATTTGTTGAAATTAATAAACTCGTATACCACGTATGAAAAATTTGAGCTGGTAAAATAAATGTACATAATCGTACCTCGAGATAAATGTGATAAAATTCAATAAGTATCATTCTAAAACGTTCAAAAGAGTTTTGTCAACATTATAAACGAAAGGTTAATGATAAAAATATATAAGTAGAATAGATATATTTGATTTTTTTCAGCAAACGTTTACTTTAAGTATGCTATAAGGTTATTGAAAATTGTTTTCATATTCGTATTTGGTTTCGAGATTTCTTTAGTTTTAACTTGTACAATGGCCTTGAAATCAATTCGAAGGTTATTGATATATTTATTAGTCATGTTAGATAATTTGCATAGTTACACAAAGCAACAAATTGTAAATTTTTTTCCAACACAGCATTTGTTTCGGTTGTTTCGTACTGAGTCGACTTTGCTGAAAATAAAAGTGACTATTAAGGTGTGTTTCACATTTTTGATGAATCTTGATGAGTCCATTCTTGAGTCAGTTGTATTTGATTTTCCCTGAAAAAAGGCCATCAAAGAAATGAAATTAAATATGTTTTATATGACTATTTGTCATAAAATATAGTAAAAATTAAATAAAGTTCGAAATTGGGTAACAAAATTTAATTAGCTAAAAAATGCTACTGTGCTTTGAATTTCTTTACAAGAAAGGGTATTTGTTTGTATATAATATATGATCATATACAAGTAGAATTTGAAGCAGTTATGTGTGAAATCTGACAAAAAAAAAGCTGAATATTAATAAAACTACTTTTCTTGGCAAACAAACGCATAACAAGGAATGTTCGAAGACTTTTCGACATGCAGAACTTTTATTTTCTCCTTTTATGCAATGTCTCATTCCTTCTTAGAAGAAATCATCGAAGCTCATTGGGCCCTCATCTCTTTAAGTATGTCTGTTCCAATGCTTGGTCATCCAGGTGCGATCTTTCTCCTTGTTTGTCACATATAGCTCTTAAGATATCGAAAATTTTTTAAATGGGAGGCTATGAAAAGAATTTTGAGTGACATCTGACATCTCATAAATCTTTAGACGTCAGTATACTATTTGCTTATAGTTCCCAGCATTGGTATTTTGGTAACCGCCCTCATAACCATAAGCCACTGAAGTAAATACCTCACTCTCAAGCAGCCGTATCTAGAATATTTAAATTTCCTTGACATTTTTACTTTTCGAAATTTTCCACTTTCGTGAGCCAAGGAATATTCCTTCTTTTCGTTTAAAATTGCTCACATTTGGGAATGATTCTTGATATGTGCAAAACCTTCTCCATTTTTGAACACCAGTTTCACGAAGTAGTTTTTTAAATAATGTAACTTTATACGCAAAGGAGGAAGAAATACCTACTTTCGATCCATCAGAAAGACACCTTTGACTTTATGTTTCCCCTGCTAGTAATTCTCTCTAGGAAGTCAGTCTCTACACATCGAGTTACATACACTGAGGAAACAGGATTTCTCTACTCAGACCAGAAAATTGAAATGGTGAATAGCGTAAATACCGATCCTCGCCATTTTTGATCTAGTGAAGTAAACTAGAATAACATGCTATGCGCGGTTTATGTGTACCATGTTTCCTTTTTATCTCTTACGTGACACTAAAAATAAAAATAATGCTTTTTTAACCTTGTCTATTAGTTTCCAATGTATCTGTTTGCATTAAAATGTCCACTGATAAAATTAACCAAACGAAAAGTAAATAGTCTCGCAGAGGCACCAATTCCTCAAACTGCTCGCTTCACAATCTCATTTTGTATGACTAAATAGAACAGGGTTATCACGTGAGCAAATATCCCAACCATCAATCGTTCTGAAGAGCGCTAATGAGAAACGATGTGACTAACACTCGTCCCTTGCACGCAGCACTGCATGGAATAATTCAATATTCATCTAAGGCTTACCCGAAATAATTATAATAAACTAGAAAACAACGAGACGTATTTAAAATTGAAAATTTTAATAAATCTATTGACAAAGATCGAATTTGTGTTTATTTACGAGTATTTATAATTTTTTTGAAGTTTGTGTGTTTTTAACATATTTTTCAATTTATAAAAATCTGAAAAGTAATTTAGCCAGCCAAGGTAAAATTAATCAGCAATGTATATAAATGTTCTTTATATGCATACCTTCATCTGTGTGTAAGTTTTTTGTTACATAGTATTATCGGACATAACATTATACTGCTGAACAATATGTATTTTAATAAGTTAAAAACAGTTATTATAAATTCACGAAAAAAACATTTGAAATTATTCATAGTAAGCTTTCTTTAGATAATCAAAGAAAAAAGTGTCGTGCACAATTTTAGGTTTACTATAATAAGCTTTTGCAAACATACTGACAATTCGAGACATTTGTAGTTTTCTTGACTTTACTTTCATTAAGTGTTACCATTCACTGAAAATGTGTACTAAAAAGTACAGGAAAAACCTAAAATACTTGAATCGCTTGTGTAACCTAAACATTAATGAGAACTACACACACACATATATATATATTAGAATTATCTTTTCAGTCAGATGAAGGCCAATCGTATTTTTGATCGTGATCTCAGAATGTATTTCATGTGCTATAGCTCTAATCTTCATCTTGACGACGCAGCTGAACCAGACACTTGGAATTTCAGTAAGTAATGTTGGGCATGCGAACTTTTTATTTGCACTCATTTAAAGAAATAGGCCTTATCTTGCTCTGATAGTGTAATAATATGAATTAGAATTATATAATAAATTTCTTTTAAATCAATTCCATTGTTGTGAATCAGAAAAATTGACATGAACATATTTTTTTAGTTTTCACATTTATCTAACAGCGGTCAGCAGTGACGTACTAAGTTGTTTTCTTAAAAGCTTTTTAAGCCTGAAAAGACGCAGATTTGCAGCTTTTGATAGCTACTTTAATTTTTAAAATTTTTCTTTGATGGATAAAATAAATTGATAATGTAAATAAATCATTTTTGATTAATAAAAAATACTATGGTTTCTTACGCGCATTTCTTTGAACTCATCAATACTGTTTGTTTTACTGCGCTGTTTAATCCCTTTATTTCAAGAAACACTGTAATGAAGAAGAGAGTTTTAGGAAAGCTACAGATTTAGAGAAAGAGTTTGAAAGTATTTAAAACGCGTCTACCTGAATATAAAACCTTTATTAGAAGTCTACAGTCCAAAGTTCCCAAGATATTAATATAACTACTTAGGGTCGAGTTACGTTTACTATTCCACATATTTAATTTATTTTTATTATTGATTATTCTAGGATTTGAGTAAACTGGTTAAAGTTTGAGGCTGATCCTTATTGAGAAAATATAACTTATACTATCAATAAAGAAAAATCGTCGTAATGTTTTCAGTAGATTAAAAAATCATATTTATTTTTCAATATACAATAGTTTTATTTTTACAATACTCTATATAGACTTTAAACATTAGATTAAGGAAGTAAAGCGTTCGAGATATAAAAATATATTAAGTTTTAAGAACTATTTTATTTGTTTAAAAAGCCTTATGAGCTGTAGTAGAAATTATATTTTAAAAACAAAAAAAAATTACTAAGATACTTGCCCTTACCCTCTTGTTGAAATCTTAGTAATCAGAAAGTTTCGCTATAAGAGCTCTTTTAGTGCAAACCGGAAATTTTGGCATGCTGCATTAGCAGATTTGCTATAGAATTTATTACCAGTATTTCTTTCACAGATTCTTCTCCCCGTAGAATCACAAATTTCATCAATAATTTTAACTTGAAAATGCCACCAAATGAATCTGTCTCATACCTGAGTCCTCCAGGTGTGCTATTCTCTGTCCATTCGCCGTTTATCCAAGACAACCCATTGACGTCTTATAATGAATTGATACTGGGACACATATATAAGATAAAGGTCAATCTGGTAAGTAGACTAGATTTCTTAACTTTCACTTCTTTTTTTTATTACCAACCCATGAAGAATAGAATAGCAAACAAAAAAGCCATTTACATTTAAAAATATTACATAAAATCATATCACTTTGGTTAAATATTAGAATTTTAAGCTTCATAAAATACAAAAGTCAGTGGTTGCGACCAATTCCTATAATTCTGTGAATAGAATCATGAGTTCATATAAGACTTAATACATTTCCCTCCTTAAACTACTGATTAGTTCCATGGAAATAACCTTAGTGTTGTTTTCCTTAATGTAATTGTTCTTGAATGTAGCAAAATATCAGAGCTTGTATTCCCATTAAGTGAAGATCACATCAACAATAGAATCATAATACAGAAAATATTTACATTTTTTTCCTGCAATTGATAGGTTTATAGAATTTTATTTCAGTTAGCTGAGAATAAAAGTCGTTTTTCAATTACGCAATATAAAATTGTAAATTGTATTTATATTGTATTTTTAGGGTTCATAATGTTTGATAATTTTTAATTATCTTTTATTTTGATTAAATTTTGTTTTTAATTTTCATTTAATTTTCATTTTCATTTTCTTTCCCTAATTATTTCATATTTTTTGTTCTACTTAATTTTATTTAAACTGCAATTTTCTTAGTTAAATTTTTTTTAAATTCAAAAAAAATGTTAATATTTTTTTTCTATTTATCGCCCTTATTATTTTAAATTTTCTTAATTTTTAAAATTTAATTTAATTTTTATTTTTATTGCTTTTACTATCAACCTGAGTTTAATTTCACTATTTCAATTACATTGTCTAAATTTTTTCTTTATTCCTTTATTTTTTTTTATTATTTATTTTTAGTTATTTATTGTTTATTTTGATATAACGATTTTTGTTTTAATTTCTGTATTAATTATTTATGTATTTTAACATTTTTTTAAAAAAAATATGATTTGTATGTTTTCTAATTGTAATTTTAATTTCAATAGCCCTTGTATGTTGTGCTGGATTTCGATTTTTTATTATTTTTCTTGTGTTTCCTGCTCTATTCTAGCAAATTTTAAGAATTGCTCTTATACAGTTTAATGTTTATGGTTGGTGAACGATTGAAAACTTTTTTTTACATGTGAGAAGATGGCATGGTGTTTTACTTAAAGCAAATTTTTAACTTCTTTGAATGATTTTTCAAGTATTCTTAGGATTTGAAAATAAGAATTAATGAGTATTAAGTGTTTCCTTTCTAATTTTATTCTTTGGTGTTTAGTTTTCAGAATTATTTTTCAATTTATAATTTTGGTGTTATATTCATTTTTAATGACATATTTCTGGATAGGGATTGTTAATTCCTTAATTCTAGATTAGCCTGGCATAACAGTCTAACACCTGTTGAAACAATAAATATATTAATTAATCCCCACTTTTGTGTTTTTCAAAAAAAAATTGGTGTTTTAAAATCCTTCAAAAACTTTTTTTCAACTTTCTTATTTCATGAAATTTTATTTATTTTATCTGGTTATATATATATATATATATATATATATATATATATATAAAGAAAGAAAGAAAGTAAGAGTGTAAGAAATTAAGAGAATTTTCATATTTTATCTACAATCTACAGTATGGTGTTCCATTCAACAGTTATAATAGACAAGCATGTTTGTGCGTTACACTCATGGTAGTCTGAAGGTCTGAAACAGCGATTGCAGAATACGCAAAAGAAATGGGTTAATAGGGGGTATGGTCTCCTCT
This sequence comes from Nephila pilipes, assembly GCA_019974015.1. Classification (NCBI taxonomy): domain Eukaryota; kingdom Metazoa; phylum Arthropoda; class Arachnida; order Araneae; family Nephilidae; genus Nephila; species Nephila pilipes. The sequence continues at coordinate 109,047 of BMAW01070823.1, read as the reverse complement.
TACAGCTATACACGCCTTGCAGCGTGATGTCATACTGGAAATAAGGCAGTTTATCAGTGTCTGAGGCAATTGATCCCACTCATTCTCCAACGTTGTTTTCAGTTCCTGGATGGTTCTCGGAGGGGGGATTTGCAATTACCCTCCCCAGAGCGTCCCAGACATGCTCTATAGGATTGGGGTCTGGAGACCTGGCTTTTCAATCCATCCGGCGAATATCCTCACTCTCGAGAAATTCGTCGACCAGAAGAGCTCTATGTAGCCTCGTGTTATCGTCCATTAAGATGAAATCGGGCCAACTGCACCTCGGAAAAGGCGAACATAGGGCTCCAAGACCTCATCCCTATACCTCACACTAGTCACAGAGCCTCTGTCAAAGACGTGGAGAGGTGTGCTGCCATCCAACATGATGCCTGCCCAGACCATTACACCGCCATAATTGTCGATTTCGCGGACATTGAAGGGTATATAGCGAGTCCCTGGCTCTCTCCATATGAAAGTACGGTGGGAATCGGTGTTTAGGCTAAAACGGGACTCGTCGGTGAACAGAACGGTCGCCCATTGCTCCAGACTCCAATCACTATGCTGCCTGCACCATGCTAATCAGACTCTCCTGTTCGTAGACGTGAGCGAAACGCAAACAGCTGGTCTTCTGGCAAACACCCCTCTCTCATTCAGTTTTTAGGAAACAGTCACCCTTGTTACATGGATTCCTGTGGCTGCATACAGGTCTCGAGAGAGCTGAGAAGCTGTAGCCCCTCTGTTACGCCTCGTAAAATAGATAAAAGGCGATCTTCTCTGGCCGTCGTGGCTCTTGGACTACCTTGCCTAGGCTTTCTTCCTATGGATCCAGTATCCTGGAACTGTTTTTATAGTTTACACACGACGCTGGGCGTTAAATTAATTTCTCTGCATATCTGGACTTGCGATTGGCCTGCCTCTAGCCTCCCCACAATTCGCCATCTCATTCCATCATCTAAACGCTGATGGTTACTCATTTTTACTGTTCTGATGTGAATTAAACCGATTGCTGCAAGATAACTCCAAGAAATTCGCCGAGGTGTGCTAGCTAATGAAATTCCTCTTACCCTCCACGCGCTTATAAAGCCTATTTTTCTGCTGGCTCCGCCTACACACATGTGTACCCTTACGTATTTGCCGTACAAGCTTTGCATTTTTATCTAGAAGCAGTGGTTTTCCTTCAGTTCAGTTACTTTCATGCAATTCGATAAAATATACAAAATCTCTTAATTTATTTCTCCAATATATATATGTGTGTGTGTGTGTGTGTAAAATGCCATTATGCAATGATTAAATATGATTTTATAAAGTTATTTAGAAACAAAAATATAATTAAGAATCATTGAGGTAAGTCTAATTAATTTAATGATCATTTTCTTAATAGATTTTTTTTGCTGTTTTTTGATTCATAAATTGTTAGAGAAAACAACTATAATTCCGGGGTAATTTGAATGATAATTATAAATATGCTTACATTAGAAGAGTAACTGTATACGAGTATACATTCAAACCATCTAGAGTCTCCTATTAGTAAACTGTTTAATGTAATGATTAGCATACCAGAATTATCCGATATTTTCATATCAAAATACAGATTAAGACAACAAAATATTCGATTTTGGGAAAAATATTATTTAACTGTACTTAAATGATTAAAATTAACTTTATATTAATATTGATACCACTCGATATATAAATTGCAAAATTTCATTACAGGAGGAAGAACATCTATTACCTCATCCTTTCCCCACCAATTGTACAGATTACGACGAGTTGTGGAGAAAAAACAACAAAACAGGACCTCGGTCGCAAGACGTAATTTTTTCTTTACGGTAACTTTCGTGAACAGAATGAATTCGAATCAAATGCTTATTCTTCATTGGAATAATTTTTTCTTAATTCATTTTTGCAGGTATGCCGAAATAATTGCTTAGATTCCTTTAAAGAGCGTTGCTGGGATTACCCCTTAGCCGAGAATGACGAAGGGTATACGCAAGGTATGTATTTGAAATATTATAAAATGCAAATGGAAACTAAGTTTGAGGTGATTATAATTACATTTTCACTTTCAAAAAGTCGTGAAAAAAGAACCAGTACTTGATATTTCATATGAGTGCATGAGAAGCAATGGGAATTGTTTTGCGAAAGAGGAAAAATATTTGAACAATGGAACGATATTTGGCACTGTATTAGTCATTAGGGACTAAAAAGGATTGCTGTAAGATATTTATGAATTTAAACATATTAAATTAAAAGACGTTATATGCGCTCCGTATATAATACGTATGATAAAAAGGCAAACAATATGTAGTTCCTGTTATCCTACACATGAGAACATAATCGTGACTCTATCAATGAAAGATCGAGCTCTGTTTGTGAAACTTTTTTTTACAAAAACGGAGATGCATGGCTGTTTAGGAATATTTCTTTCTCAACCCTTTTTATGTCCAAATTTCCGAACATTAAAGGGTTGAGAAAGTAATTCTAGTACAATGACTGCCTTCGGTCGGAAGGAAAATCATTGACAAATTGGAAGAGACTGGTTTATTTGATCGAGAGAGTGGTAGAGAGAGGAAAGTCAACTGTTTCTACATCAGTGGAAGACGCGACTAAAGCATTGCGAAAGCTTCAAGCAGTACTTTGGAAGCATGCAGTGCACAGGAAAATGTCCGAACCTTAATTATACCTGACAGCGCTGTTCGTCAAATGTTAAGGAGTCGGTTCCTGATGACCTGTCAAAACAAGAAGCGTTCACCCTGAAATTTCTTGCTCGAATGAAAGTGGACATTGTATGACCGTGCAACAATTTGTGGACTGACGTAGCCCATTTCCATCGCCGTATTTCGGTCAATACTCATTAGAGTAGAATATGGGTAAGAATGAAAGTGTCCCAAGTGCAACAATCGCGTCTTCATACTCAAAAAATGACAGTGTGATGAATGCTTACAGCAGCATTTATCGTTCGATCTTTCTTTTTCAATAGTTCCTTCGAGTCCTGCCCCCTACACAGTCAACGCAACCCGTTATGAATCTCTTTTGCTCAACCAGCTCATTACAGCATTGCAACAGTGCAGATGCTTGGATTGCACAATTGTTATGCAAGATGGTATTCCTTCACTTTTTCCTAATCTTGTCAAGTAAATGCTTCACATTCATTTATGAAATGACAGAACCATTAGTCGTCATTAATCAACAGGCTGGCCACTGCGATCATTTGATCTAACCCCTTTCGACTTTTGACTGTAGGGTTATGTAAAATATGTTGTTGACTGTGAACGCAACTTAATTGAAAATACGAATCACGTAACAAATTCACAGCATCACAAATGATGCCCTGCAATCTGTTTCGGTCCAGGCTTTTTGCGCTTTCAACTTGTAGCAGAAAACTTGAACAGCAAATTGAATATTTCTTTAGCAAGTTGTAACAGCCTGTTCCTGACTTCCTTTTCTTGATGGTTTCATCTCTTTTTGCTTTTACTACGGTTTTGGCCTAGGGTCATTTTAAAACCAATTTTTTTCTTATCCGCTGAAGATTCAAATTGTCGTGATGGAGGGTTTTGAACACAGAATGCCACAGTTACATATCTAGTCATGTAATTAGCCTTTTATAATTAGTACAGAACCATCTGTTGGTTCACTTTTGAATTATTTTCTTTTTCTTTCGGAAAACAAATTTTCATTGCTTCACGTACACTCAGATGAAATAACAGGTCGCTCTGACAAGTGGTTCTTATTCTACATCCTTTCGAAAGAGCAACCTTAATGACAACGACCTTATATATGTGTCTGTAAACTTAAAAAATCTATGCTTATCATTTAAAATTTTCAACGTTGTTTTCATGTGAAGCACAAATTCTTGAACTTCGAATTTACAAAACAGATTCTTGACTGTTTTAACAATAGAAATTTTGTACAACACAAACAACAATTTACTTCATGAATATTATATTAAATTTTTCAAATTTCTTAAATAACATGGCTCACTGTTTTTTATGTAAAGTCCTCCAGATCACCTAGATCAGACTGCATGAAGAATTGTTCCTTAAAAAATGTAACAAGTGATTCACGTATTTTGAAAAACTGTTTTCTTTAAAGAAATCTTTGAACAGTTGTGAAAGTGTGATAGGGGAGAGGGATAAACCGCGATAATTATAAGCCGCTGTAGCCAATATTTGGCCATTCCAGCGGGATTCATGGCGATTCATGAAGAGCGTTTCCCATAAATTGTTGAAATCATTGCCAGGCCTTATGGCAGCCTTTATCACGGTCAGAAGAGGCGAAATTCGTTATTACTTACTATCCATTCTTCAGAGTGTTTATATATATATGATTAAACTAGTTTAACCCCGCTTATTCGGTCCTCATCCTGAAATTGCTTTTTGACTTGCTGGGTTCCATATTTTCATTTATTTTTTAATTTATTTTAACATTTCTTTTTTTATATATATATATATATATATATATATATATATATAAGATAAACACCATTATTATCTTCTTTTCTTTTTCTTTAACTTCCGTTCTCTTTTTGGACACACTTCGTCTTTTTTAACTCCAAACCAAATCCTGCTAATTTATATCAGCGTATTAACTATAAACTTCACTCTAGTTACGAAACCTGTATTTCCCCAAACATGTAATATTAGGATCCAGAACCTCTTTTAATTGCTGAGGTAAACAGAATCTCGGAACTTTAGGTTATTCTTGGGTACAAACGCCGATACTGGCCATCGGCAGTTCTCGTTTCTCCAAGACTTTTGCCACATAAAAATGTATCATTAGCTTCCGATTTTCTTGTCTTTATTCTTTTTTAAAATTGAATGAACAGTAAAGTTATACAATTCAAATATGCTGGATTATTTATTTTTAAAATAGACCTTGAGAGAGCGAAATGTTGCTTTTCAGAAAGTCTTCGTGATTTACTCGAAAATATGGGTCCTGGCCGCTCTCCGACGTCTACCAATATGTTTACTTTCAGAGAATGTCATGCTTCTACACAATTAAGAAATCCAACTTCCTTAGAAAAAGAAAGTAGACGTTTTTCTGTGCAACATTAATGAGGTAAATTAAGTGCGTCGTGTGAACACTGCAAAAGTCTTCTGCATGAAACTTCTCAAAAATAGTGCAAGATGTTGCCTGAATACTTCACAAATATGCGTATTGATTCTAAATGTTCAAAATAAATCTGATTACTTCATCCTTCTTCGCTAAATATTTCTTATCTGACTAAAAATCTAGTTCCATAAACTGGAAAGAACTCTTTAATTTCTATAATAGAAAATCAGATTTCATACAAATGACTAAACTTGATCGAATGTTTCATATTTCTTCAAAACTAAATTTTTAATAAAGGTAAAAAATGTTCTTAAATTTCACAATTTTAAAATGCTAGTGTTATTAACGATTTTATTTAAAATACAGATAAATAATATATGTACACTTTTAAGTTCTTATAATTAATATCTTAATAATTTATACATATATAATTATTAAGGAAAATTATTCCATCTACTTTTATGTGTTCTTTTAAAACAATATTAAAATTTTGATTTTGTTTTTATATCTCATTTATTGAATTACAACATGTACATTACAAGCAATATACAAAAGTTTTTAATAAATGAAACATAATACATCATAATTATTTTTATGTGTGCAAAGTGAATGTATTTGTTCTCAAAAAGTTAATTTTATGATGGTGAAACTTTTTAGATGACCAATACAGCATGTGTGTTATTGTGTATAATTCCAAAAGTTTGTAATCATTCCACATTAAAAGTATGAGGTTTTAAAGTCTTTTAAATTATAAAAAAGTGATTATATTGTGTGATATATGAATTAAATTGATTCTGATTTGACTATTTAATTAAGTATTGCTTTAGTGCTTTATTTTGATATGTATAGTATGAATACAAAATTGATAGAGTATCTTTTGAGAAATATTTTGATCTTGTTGTAACCTTTTAGACAAATGAAATATATATTGTACTTTTACTTAAGAAATCAAATAAGAAGTGAAAAATATAATTTTTTGTTTTACTGAAATATATGTTTGAAATGTTTAATTGTTAGTGATATTAACATATATTGATAATTGATTTTAAAATTATAGAATGTCTGATTTAGGTATTTCTTGAGTTAATGGTTTTAATGCATAGTACAGTGAATATAACTAATATAAAAACGATAAATATTGCAAATACTAAATAAGAATAATTATCAGGTTCCAATATTCTCAGACCACTGATAGTAAATTATTTACTTTAAACTGTCAAAGAAAAGTATTCTTCAATTTAAAATAAATGAATAATAATATAAGGAAAACTGAATCATGTTTGATTAAGCGAACAACTATGGCTGGATTAGTAGAACACTAATCGTAATAGATGGTAAACGTTTTGGTCGCGAAAGTATAGAGAAATAGAGTAGAGAATGAATGAACAGAATTTAAAACGTTTTTAAAAATGATTTTGAATTTAATTCACAGCTAGAAAGAGGCTATTAAGAAAGTGGTTCAATACCTTAAGAATGCGCATTGTAAATGAAGGGACCTATTATAAACTTATAAAATATTTTAATAAAGGAATATTTTTCTTCTTTTTAAAAAAGTGTATCGAGTTTTCGGAACTTGTTAGATACAAAAAATCTAGACATTCTTAAATAAAAAAAAATTCTTTTAATATAAAATATTTATGAGTATTAAGTAAAATATTAATTAAGTTTTGAAATATCATTAAATACAAAGTATTACAAAGACGTAAAATTGAGTTCTTTGTTTATAATTCGACATCTTAATTACATACTTTTCATTGAATTTAGATTACTCATCCTGCAAGAAAATGGACCTTGAAGAAATTCCCAACTGTGAAATGAACTGTAAAACTGATTGTTTGTAAGTTACAATGTTATTATATTTTAAAAAAGATTAAGATATCAATTCATTTTTGAACATGTTACATCTTTAGAAAAAGCATGAATAATTGAAAATAATTCTTTCAAGCGTATTTGAAGTTTGTATACAAAAAACAATATTTCAAATTTTTAAATAAAGGCTTAGTTCAAGTATATTTTAACGTGTTGGTAGTTTATTCCATCTGAAAAATGCTAAATTGATATCATAGGATGAATTTTTATTTGCCGTTTTCCTTTACATGTTTCATTGTTGAAGGTATCTTCCCAAGAAGTTCATTTTCAGCAGAATTGGATTATTTTGAATGGTATACAGTTGTTGCGACCTCATAAAATTTATACCGTGTGGTATGAATCGATCTGGAGGCTGAAGAACATTATTTTTTTTTAAATATATTATGAGAATTTTCATCCTTTTTCTTCTGTGACTGAATTTTAAAGGAAAACATTAGACGTTTGGGTGTTGAGGTAAAATGGTTTGTAAAATTGAATTGTTGACTTTTGTTGATGTAAAACGGTAGTTTCTAGGTGGCAAGAAAAATAAACCTAATATTTATCAAAACCTTTTTAAACAAAATATTCACATTATTGGAATGATATAATATTTAATGAAGATGCAATTTCTGGATATTTAGGAAAATTTTTATATGAAAAAGACTTAGCGAAAAAATTAATTTTAAAAAATCTCATTATCAATCATTCAACTCTAATGATTGATAACGAGATTTTTTAACGTTGGTGAGAGAGATTTAATGAGATTTTTTAACGCTTAACTCAACGTTGGTGTGTCAATGATTGTCTGACCTGATTAATTTATCTGGTTTTTATGCGAACGCTGTGTTTGAATTCAAATACAAAGATATTCTTAATATCGACGAAAATTCCCGAAAACTGTAGATCACTTTACTGTAAGTAGAACGTTGCCCAAGATGCCACTAGTATCCTTGGAATTGCAATGGAGAAATTATTTCTTAACAGTTTAAATTGGTTTCAGGTAGATGAAGACTTAAAAATAAATGAACAAGCTGGATTTCGTAAAATTCGCTCAACAACAGACCAGGATACTTACTTCAGCCAAATTTTAAAGAATGATTTAGACAATCAAAACAATTTTAGCAGCAGTTTTTATAGATTTTAAGAGCAAATATGACTTGGCATGGAGAGAGAAAATGCAAAAAAAACCACTTCAGGGGGGAGTTTGGAAAAATATGTTTTGGAGGATAAGGAATTTTACCAACCAAAGCTTTTGCAAGAACAGATTTGAAAGTGATTTCCCTAACGTTAAAATTCATCCTGCATTACTGTGCATGTTAGTGATGTCCTACATACAAAAGTACTTAATTTCCTTATTTTAACTTTCTTTCACTTAATCTCAATAATTTCTTTAGTATTCTACTCAAAATAATAATCCAACCATCGCCTCACATTGTAACTGTAGCTGTCGCTTAAATTACGAGAAACCCTGAAGTGGGGTCTGACATCTAGAGCCTCAGGCATATAAAAGGTGATGTAATCTTTTCTGCTCTTTCCCTCTCGCTTTCTCTCACTGCTTCGTCTGCGAAAAGCCTTAAATAAGATGTCCTCAAATTGTTATAAAAATAGCTCTTTATGGAATAAAGTCCTTCTCCATCGATTGTGTATACATACCCATCAGAACAAAATCAAAATGAAGTAGATGTGATTCAGTTTTCCACGCGCGCACACACACACATATATATGTATATATATATATACTATATTGTGTATCTCAAATATATATTATTGTGTGTGTTATTATTACGCTGATATGTATTGTGGCAAGTGTGGTAAAAGTATTGTATGCAGGAATAATTTATAACTATTATTAAATAATCTTTTTCTAGAAGTGACTATATATGTTTTCATTAATCTTGATTTAATGAGTAATTCATAATAATTAATATAATGAGCATAATGTAAAATTTGAATCACGAAATATTTCTATTCGAGTTGTTTGCGCAAGTATCCTTACCATCCACAATCTAACACATCAATCAATAACTCCCGAGACTAACCCAGAGATGGCGCTCGTAGTAAACCAGTAACCAGGTCTTTCTAGAGTACGAACCTTTGCTTGAAACGTGTCAAAATTTTAAGTCGATCGGACCAGAAACAGCTGAGTTATCGAGGTTGGAGTAAAGTCGTTTTGTAGTTTGTTTAAAAAATGGAAAAAACCGAGTTTCGTGTTCTGATAAAACATTGTTTTTTAATGGGTAAAAACACCGTGCAAGCGAAACAATGGATTGAAAAATGTTACCCGGACTCTTGTCCATCAAAAGCAACGATTTGTCGGTGGTTTGCCGAGTTTAAACGTGGTCGTACCGACACAAATGACGCGGAACGCTGGGGTAGACCTGTGGAAGCCGTTATGTGGCGGCTGCCTACGTCATCTTGTGACGTCATTTTTATCTGCGGAACTGCAAGCCGATTTAAAGAAAAGGAGGAAGCGATCTTTGGTAGACACACTTGCTTCGCAGATTCCAGACCTGTGAAGGTCGAGTTCGATAGTTGAAATGTTAAAAGTTGTTCTCGTTAAGTTTTAAATAAATTGTTAGTTCTTCTTGTTTTAAGTCTTTCGTAGTTATTTATTTATTTGTATAGCCTACACCTTCTGATTGGACATTATGGGAAAGGAAGGTTTTAGCAACACCACGTTCCTATAGTTACACCGGAAAATGTGAGTGAAGTGACAAAAATTATAATGAAAGATCGTAAGTGAAGCTCCGTGAGATTTCTGAGATGACACAGATATCATATGGAAGTGTATTTACTGAAAAAGGTTTTTTGAAGTGAAGTGAAAAAGGTTTTTTCCAAGGGGGTGCCGCGATTGCTTTCGATGGAACAAAAACAGCAACGAGTCGATGATTCAGAAAGCTGTTTATCGCTATTTACTCGCAACAAAAAAAAAGAAAAAAAGATTTGGAAAAGCGTTGGAACGATTGTATCACCCTAAAAGGTGATTAACAAAAGGTGTTATGTTGATGAATAAAAAAAATTTTGTTTTCAATGTTAGACTCGGGAGTTATTGATCGATGTGTTATCATTCGCTTTTTCTCTTTTTCTTCATCTTATACAATTAAATAATTTCTCAATTTTAAATTGTTTCTTAGTGAAAACTCTCTATTTCCAAGAAATGTTCTCTGCGAGTACGGGAGTTATAGTTTTTCTGGCCAATACATTCGAATTCTGTGAAATTTTAAATTAGACATAATTACAGTGATCAATAAGAACTGTTTCATTTCATTTTCTGACAGATACAGATTCTTTCCTGTATCCCTTAAATATCTACATTTGGTGAATTCAGTTAGCAATTAAAGAATATCATTCCATGCTGAAATATATGCCATAGTTATAGTTTCAGATCGAGTGATTTTGATAGCCATTAACCCAATATTTCCTACAGGCGACACTGAAATAATAGCGTTCTAAATCAGAAGTGGGAAGATTTGAGAGAGAAATTAATTATGTAATATATAAACATCAAGTTTAATTAATTCAACAGTGTGTTTTGTAATTTTCTTATAATACAAATAAAAAAATTCAACACTTAGAGATGAGCAAGCGCATAATTTTTTTTTTCTCTCGGAAAACACCATTTTTATTTCACCATAAATAAGGTACGAATGCAAAATGTTCACTAAAAATAATTTATTTCAGTACAACCATCTATTAACAAAAAAAATTAACTTTTTTGGGTACCATGGACGTCTTTTATTTAACTTGGCGGTATATTTTGAAAGTGTTGTTTAGTGTCTGCTACAGGTGACGCTAGGACCTGTAGGAGCTGCGGTGTGGACACTAAACATTATTCAGGAAAATGAAAAAAAATTAAGCTTCGAAAGGTGATTCAATGAGCTAAAACGTGATCACAAATCCACGAAAAATGAGCGTCGATTGGAATGTGCAGTGAAAGTGACTACTCCTGGAATGATTAATAAAATTTTTGATATGGTTTTGAGAAATCTACGATTACGCAAAGTAGATGAAGCAAGTAGCTTATTGTTAGGTATAGTGTTGTAAATCTTTCATAAAAAATTGGGCGTGAGAAATTTGTCGGAAAAGATGGGTGCTAGATTTGCTCTCAATGGAAAATAAACGCAATTGTTTGGTCGAATCTGAGGCTATTTTGGCATTTTTTATCATATTATTGACGAATTTCAGTGTCAAGAAATAAATGTGGGCATTAAAACACTCCAGCGACAAAGGAACAGTGAAAACAATGGGAATTTCTTAGGCGAAGGGGCATCGGAAGGAAGCAAAGTTGGTAAAATCGGCCGGCAAGGTTAGAGACAGGGTTTATTGGGACGCATGCGGAATCCTTTTAACGAATTAACTCTAAAAATTTAAAATAATAACTAAAGAGTATATAGCGTATTTATTGCACCGGTTGAGGGGAAGAATCAGGAAAAACAGTCCCTTTTTGAAAAAGAAAGAAATCCTCTTTCCGAACAAAAGCACGAGGGGAAAAAAAGACAAACCACGAATGCACATCTGTGCAATTCCGATGGCCAAAAGTATGGAATTAATGTTCGAATTATAATAACATTCACAGTATTTGAGCCCCAGTGATTTATTTTTGTATACAAACTTCAAAAAGTAGCTCAGCGGACAACGTTTCATGCTGAACGAAACGGTTATCTCCAAACTTATCCTTAAATTAAAGAGTCATCTGAAATCTTACTTTTTAGATGGATTTTAAAGTTGGATAAAGGCTTGAAAAAAGTTTCATTGAAAAGGGAAGTTATATCAAAAAAATTTAAAAAAAAAAAAACAAAAAAAACAATTTAAAATAATTTATTTTTCTATCTTTTTTTCTAAGAGCTTTTTGAGCGTCCCTCGAACTTTCATAACTTTTAGCGTAATCGGATATAAATCCCATTATTAGACTTCATAATTGAAGTAAATTATTATATTTTATTAAATCTCTGAAATTAAATATCGTATTCAAAGGAATTTAGAAAAAAATATGAGAACACATTCAGAAGGATCCAGTGCATAATGAAGAAAATAAAATGTTTTTTTTTTTTGAAATTCTTATATTTTACAGAAATAGTGATTTAAATTAGAAGATTAATTTAAATATTTGAGTTTAATTGCCTTTTGAACAATTAATATGGCAGTAATGCAGTGTGTTGGAGATGAAATTAATGATGGTTATCATCAGTATTCTATTTCCGTGATGTTCGAGATAATAACTTAATATCCAGCATATTAATATGAAGAAAAGAATGGGATATCTCTGAACTAGACAATTCGAAACGTTGAGTTTCTATTTAATATCACTTTTTATCATAGTGAATCAATATAATTCTTTTTTTCTTTATATTTTATAGAAAACTGAAGTATTCTTTTGAATTGAAAGATATGACGAAGGAATCAGAAGCAGTAAGTGTTTCTGTCTCTAGCTAATTCATAAACAATTATTAATTATTGAAATTTCCTTTAAGCTTCCCATTTGAAATGTTTAGCTTTAAATATGATATTTCCCATAATTTTGTGTAAGTAATTTTGTTCTGTAACTTTTTTCATTCATTTTTAGCAAACAGAGTCTGAAAGGTAAGTCATATTTAAAGTCATAACCACTTAATTTTGTTTTTCCTAATAATGACGCATTTTTGGCCCATAATATATAAACGAAAATAATTTTTTTAAAAAAAAATGCAATTGCAACATGAATATGTTTTAAAAGATTTATTACAATATATTGTGGCGTGTTGTATAAATAGAAATTTAGCAGCTAAAATTGAAACATTTAATTTCAAGATAACATAATGCAGATGATTCAGAAAAGATGGATGAGGTGGAACACACAAAAACTATTAGTTTTCTTCAAATAATACTTGATTTAAAATAATATGCGAACGCATAAGAGAAAGTAATGCCGCATCACTGCCGATACGGGGAGAAAACATAAGAATAACGTATGCGTAAAAAAAAACTATTTTAGTAATTATTTACAATAACTGCTCAAAAGAGCAGCCACTAACGATGAAGCAAAAAGAACAACGGCGAAGAGTGGACGCTCTGAAATATTCCAGGCATATCTCGATTACTCCGGTTCGTTTGCTACCTTAGGGAAGTCATCGCTGATTTGACAATGAAGTTGCCTCTGTTCTCATATTCTGCCCACGAACGCTTGCCAATCCATTAATATTTTGGAAAAAGTAAACTATTTTTCCAACAAATTTTTTGAAATAACCGGAGAAAGTGTATCACACACACTCAAAAAGAATTACAATGTATTCTCTGAATAAAAAAATTAGTTTCTTTGATAAGATAATACAAACAGGTTTTTTTCAAACGCTTTTTTAATATATCCATCCATTGAATTACTGATGAGGATATTTAAACAAAGGAAAAGAGGTTGCTTAGTTTCTTATAAATTCTTATGTAACTTCTATTTCTTTTTAAACAAAATTTATATAAAATTTCCAATGCTTCTATATCGAAAATTAAATTTCTTTTGAGAATAAAAACAGGCAAACATATACTCGCTTTTACAGTCCAAAATCTAATAACTGTTTTGTATTTTTTTTTTCTAACTGAAAAGTAAAGCAAAACTAACTGAAATGGGGTGCAAGAAATTCAGCATGTTTTTTTCACTTTGCTCAAGAGTATAAAGCATAGATATTTACATGTGATTCGTCAATTTTTTTTAAATTAGAAATTCCTTTGCTTTCTACTCATAATTATCTTTTTTTTTAAATCATAAAACAGTTGTCTTTTGATCTATACAACCATATACTTGCTTTATTGGGTACTTGTCTATTAAAGCGGCGCCCGCTAAATTAAGAACACGCCAATGTCGCCAAGCTAGTTTAAATCGCCAAGTAATTGAAATGTAGGAAAACAAATAACACATCAATAAGTAATATAAAACTTTTTTTAATTAGTATTTTTACTTAATAATCTTTTATACGTTTAGTGATAAATCTCATCCCAATAAGTACAATAAAAATTTAGATGTTTAATATTAATATTTACATCACTTTTAGAAAGTCAATCTACATTAAAGGCCATATTTTCGAAATTGCGTTCACTATTTTATAGAAAGCATTTTTTCCTCTACATATTTCCTCCTCATAAATTCTGCCAAATACGATTCTAGATGATGCCGTGCCGCGCTGTTTCTTGTTACGCCGCGGAACCCCACATTCTTTCAACATTTTGAGTGTGGACTCCCGTTGACGGATCTACAAAATTGCACTAATGGTTCACCGTGACATGTGTAAAACCATCATCCATTTCGATGTTTGGTAAATTGTAAATTGTTAACGACATTGTGAAAGGCAACAAAATAGGTATTTAAAAAAAAATACGAAATCTGTAACGTTAACTGGCAAGCGATATTTTACTAAAATGATGAAGTGCTGTTCTGTAACCTTAGGAGTTTACAACCAAACGTGGCGATAAATCTTACTGCTTGGCGATTTTTCGAAATCGTAATTTGGCGGGCGCCGCTTTAATGGACAAGTACCCTTTATTGATATTAAACTTAACAGTCAAATGTATAGCTTGATTCAGACGAGTTGCACCGATTCTCGATTTATCTGCTATTCCATTAAATTCGTAGAGAGGAAGAGACTTTTGTAACATTTTCCTTCTTGTTGCAGAAATACTATCAAAATTGAAGCCTACTTGGAGAAGACGGAAGTGAATGTAATGAAGCATAATCCATTGTATGGCGTAAGTTCCAACTAGAGATTTTTTTCAGAAGTAGTAATACATGGAATGTTTGATTATTTGTCTTTAAAAAATTAGAGATTACATCAAATCGTAATCGCTACTCTCATGGTCAGTTAGTCATTTTTCAAATGTTTATTTATGTGACTATGGTTAAAAAAAAGAAATTATGCTTGACTTGGAATAAACTTTAAATTTATTTTGAAATAAAAAGAAATATTCAGTTTTTGTAGCTTATTTTATAACATACATTGATTATTAACTGTGCAAATTGAATTAATTTTAATCAAATTAATTGTAAAGCAATAACAATAACTGCGAAAAACTATTTTGATGCTATAATTAGGATTTATAATCTGAAAGTTACTTAAGGATCTACCCAATAACCAAACACAAATATTTTTACATTCCTATAGATCAGTATTAAGCTTCATTGGTTAATTGTATATCTAATAATTTTATAAAAAAAATTATTTTTTGAAGAACAGTTATTCAGTCAATTATTTTGCTAATATAGGGAGTAATACTAAAAATGTTTTCCTCTTATATATTATTTTAAAATTCCGTTTCTTCAAGAAATTTCATAAGAACACTTTTATTTATTTTGAATTTTTCAAAATTATAAAATGGTACCTTTAATGTATTTCAAAGTCTAATTAAAAAATATTTAGTTTTTTTTTTTTTTTTTTTTTTTTTTTTTTTTTGCACAGGCGGAAATTTCAAAGACTTCAAGATTTATTTTTAAATTTTTTTGTAAAAGACAATTTGAAATATTTAATTACGATTAATTTTTATGAAATATTCAATTTAATATTTTGATATCTTTTAATTCTGGTACTACACTAAAATTCATATTAACCCTCTGAATAAAATTTAATATAATTTTCTCAAAACTTATTGGAAGTTGGTTTTTTTTACCTTTAATTAAGTTTTACACAAGGCTGCTTATAAGAATTTAATGATTTTAATCCTTAAATATAGCGAAATCTCTGCATCATTGGAAATTCATAAATAACATCTTACAACCATGACCCTGTAAAAGAAACCATCGCTTAATCTTTGCAATAAGACATTAAAAATATTCCTGAAATAGACGGAATGGATCTGAGATGAAACATGTACCGTCTTACCGTACACCATTTGCCTTCCCTAATTATAATTATTCAGTAATTGTATTTTCAAAAATAGAATTGTAATTACTTTTACTTTGATTCATATTTAAAATCAGATGATAAAAGCAATTTCAAAATCCTGATTCGAAGTGATTTCCTAACAGATTAGAGAATTCCCATCCGCAAACTTTCAAAACATTTTGAATATCATGCGACAGAAAAAAGGACATCCTCTGTTTTGTTTTAAATATCTGTTTAATTAGTTTCTACGTTTAATCACTAGTTATGATTCTGAATAAGTTGAGAAAAAAAACCAATTATTTATGTTTAAGTTTTGCTTCAATTTTGTATAGTGTCTTAGAAATTTCTGTTTGATGTGAGTGTACAGCGTTACAAGAAATCGTCTCTAATTTCAGTGGGAACTTTTTCTCGCTCCTATTTTTTCATCCATTCTGGAAATGTGTGTTAAGTCTATTGTATGTCCTTTCAGACGGAGGAGCTCTTCAGCTACATCGGAGGTCTGATGGGCTGCTGGCTGGGCATGTCAGTCTGGGCCTCCGTCGGCATCTTTGAAAACGCCTACAGGAAAATTATTCAGACGAAACGGCTGCTAAGAAAAGAATAAAATACATCGCTGATAATCAGATGATATAATTTGTGGGGATCACACGCATTTTATTATTTTATTTTGCTATTTTTTTATATATTAATATATTTGAAACGTATTATTTCGTTCTATAATTAAAAACATACTTTCAATAAATGCTCTCGAATAATTATTTAAGATTTAGAACTAATATATATATATATATATGTAGGATTTTCCAGCTAATTATTAAGCAATTAATTTTATTTCCAATTTACTGTAAAACCAGTTCCTCCGATACTCAATAGATGTCACCACGAATCAGAGTCACGTGATAAGCTCATGCAGCGCCACCTATCCCAGAACAAAAAAAATGACCCAGCGTTTTCGCTCTCTCTTTCCGCCACTTTTTCCGCTTCTCTTCTACTTCGCTACCCGCATCGGAAGTAAACTTCAAACGCCCGAGCGCGTTCCAGCGCCCAGCGCCAATATGGGTTAAATGAGGCAGCCATCTATTCGTCTCGGAAGCACTGTTTACTACCTGTATATTTATCATAGTGTAAATACTTTTCACTCTTCATTATCTCTCCTAATAAACAAGTAAAGCTACTGCGAGCCTCATCCTTCAACAACAATAACACATGGAAACCGGTATTAGAACTACCCCCCTAGACAACCAGCCCTTTGCGTTAGAGCAAACCATCGTAGATTCAGGATGAACAATCTTCATCAACCCACAGTCTACATATATATATATCACTGAAAGAAACTCTTTCACTGAAATAATAATGTTATAAATTTTGCAAATTATTTTAAAGTAATATAACATTAAGATATTTAGTAATCCAACAACGAAAATTTCAATAATTTTGAAATAGATTGAAAGACATTTATACATTTAATTATTTAGGATGATTCTATTGAAAAATATTTCAGAATTTGTAGTAAGATAATATTTACGAATTAATATATTCATTATTTCTACATGAATTTAAAATATTTTATGTAAATTGATTGTTGTTATCTGATGCATATATTATTGCTTCTAGTATCATTACTCATAAAATTGCCTCGGAATTTATTGTTTGAACATGAAAAAAATATTAGAATACTTCTCAGAACTAAAATTATTTGCATCTATTTAAAAAAAAAAAAGCACATTTTTTTCCTTATCTAAAAATTATAATATTTTGTATATATTTAATTATGTTCAAATATTACAAATATATATGTAGATTTCAAAATAAGTTTTTTTTTCTTTAAAAACCATATAAAAAGTAATTTAAAAACATGAAATTCTATTAAAAACATTACAAGTATATTAACAATCAAAGCAGTATTTCTTTCCTTTATATACAATTAATCTTTTAATGATACATTGTATAATAGAGTATGAATTTCGTTCAAATTTAAACTTGTATGATGAATTATTTTTTGCCAAGTATGAAGCCAGTAGTCTTCATTAAAGCAATAATTTTTCTTTGAAATCAAATGAAAATGTAATTTTAAAATGCAAGTTCTACTTCTATATGAAGATTATATTCCCAAATTACAACCATTCTACTTATTAATTCATTCAATTCCTAATTTTTTTGTCTATTTTATAAATATTAAAAGTACTTTAAATTTCTTAAAAATATTAAAAAATCCATTTCATTTAAAGAATCGTATTTAATGAAGATTACAAAATATTCAACTTTAAAATATTTTATTTATTTATAATAATAGGTTTTGCAATCTATAAGACAATATCTATATTTCGCATCTGATTAACTGAAACTCAATATATAAATAAATATGTGTGTTGTACTTTATGAATCAATTTGATATTATGAATGTATTTTCTGATGCCATCTTGACGTCCATGCCAGATTCATCAACAATGAAATCGATTTCAAAAAGATAAAAAGTAATAATTAAAAATATCTCTTACACCTTCTTATTGGATTAATTAAATTTAAACTCACTCATTTTTTTTTTATCTTTCTTCATTAAGTTCATTTCTGGAAACTAATATAATGTTTAAAGCCGTAGAACACATTTTGAAATTTCATAAGATTATTAGCTTGCTTTGGAATCTTTAACACAAATTAAGCATAAATTGTACATTTAATTCCTAAACTTAAATGATCAAATTTCAGTAGATATTTTAAAATCAAATATAATTGTTTAAAATAAAAAGCAGAAACATTCATTAAATTCCGGGAAAAAAATTGTTAACTACAGAAAATATTTGATTTTCTCGAATAAAAATTCACTAAAACGTGATTTAATACTTAAAAAAAAAAAAAAAAGAAGAAAACAGTAGAAAACCTCAAAAGATAATATATTTATTTCCGATCTTCTTAAGGAACCAAAACTGTGAATTGATGAATTGGAGAACCCAAATACGTTTGATAATATTATAGTGAAATAAAAGTTGAAGACAAAAAAAATGTGAATAATGTGGTTGACAAACTGAGAGCATCTACCCTAGGCTGGGAACTTTCTCAGACTGAGAATACATGTCTTTATATCTTCCAGGAGAATATTCTAGAACACTTCTTTGAAAACATAAGGAAAATTCTGAAAATCTTAGAAATTATAATGCAAAACACGAAACAATTTTAAAAAAGGATTACAACCCCTTTTCAATCTCATCAACCGTAACTTTTGAACTCGGGTTCTGTAGACGATCGTCTTCCCACGGCGCTATGGCTGCAAGGGAGTTTTGTGGCAATATTGTTTCGAAATTAAGGAAGAAATGCTCGTGCCTATTAAGTAAGTAATGAGTGATCTTAAACCGAATCTTGCTAATCCGTTTAAGCAATAATTCTATATTGTTGAAAGAAATGCATTAACACAAAAAATATAAATTATAAAAAAAGTTTAAAACCACTTATAAAACCTTTTAACCATGGACAATGTAATGTATTAAGTGTTCTGTTAAGGAAATCATCTGGAAAAAAATTACACAATTGAATTTAAACCTACACTGAGAAATGTAATTAACTATTTCATTCCAAACTTCTATCATACCGCGAAGTACATAACTTATTTACCAATTTTATCATGTAAATTTAGATATTATCGAGTGTATATATTAACTAAATGTCACTGATATTGTTCGGAGTAAAAAGCACTACTGCTTTAAAATACTCGTAAAAAATGATGTTAACGACATTTTTTATTAAAAATAAAGATAACACTTGTGGAGCAAGAGACCCAGGGTATAGCGACTTCAGCTACAGGAAATCCAGACTTTTATATGAAAAAACAGTAACAAAAAGAATTCAATTTGGTGTTTAATAAATCAAAATTAACCATTTTTAACTAAAAAAGAATAAAGGGAAGAAAAAGAGAATTAAAGAAATATTTAAAATGCATGTAATTAATTTCTGATATAGCATTAGTAAGTTGTATTCCAAAACCTTTTCATTGCAATTTGTTAATGCTCACTATGTTTATATTTAGTTTGTCCATATCTATGCTGAATAAAAAGATGTGAGTAAAGATTTTTTTAAGACATTTAAGATAAATTCGTTTCAGGGCGATCTATAAAGGCAACCTTTAAAGACCTTCATTAAATATTTTTTAAACTTCATTTAAATAATTTTTTAATAAAAATTGTCTTTTTCATATCAAATCCTTTCGGGGTGTCAAATATGAATTATTTTTGCAACTTCTATTCCGGTATATTAACATTTTTATATAGCTTCCCTTTCCTCATAAAATACTCCTAAATATACATATTTTTATGTCCCAAGTCCATCTAACATCGTTCGCAACGCAACGAATTACTTCTTCCTTTTCTCTTTGTCTTAATAAACACCTAGAATGCCTTTATTTTTATTTACATTCTTATTTATAACTATATTCAAGATCAATCTTCATTAATACGTAATATTTTATTAATCATCAAGTTCAGCTATGCGAGTTTCTTGACAAGTGAAATATTTGCAAATCAAAGAATTTTTTGTGTAGCCTCATTAAACACTTAATACAGTTCGCAAAATCATAAATATGGTGTGTAAAAATCTGTGGTGGAGAACTTGCTGTTTAAAGATCAAATGAGATCTTCTAGATCTTTCCTAATTCTGATGGTCAAAACAACTTGCGTTTATCTACGTTATGTTTAGTTCAACAATTTCAATAATACATGTTTTAAACGTAGAAGATAACATATATTCAACAAAGTAATATTGAAATAGTTCAGGTATTAGGTATCATAAAATTAAATTTACTTATTTAATAATAATAATTTGGATCCTATTCGTTAAAATGTAGAAATTATTTCCATATCATTGATGAATCTACCTTAATTTTCAACATTTGTTGCAAGGGATAAACTGAAATACTAAAGCTAATGCATATCAAATGTTATGTGTTTACCAATAAGTATACATTATGAAATGTACTCTGTAATTATAGAATGTTTGACACTCTATAATTTAAGTGAATCTCAAAGAAATCCTGTTCGATCAATTGTTATCATATGTTATGTATCACAAGGATTTACTTCTGAAAAAATCAAAATATTTGAGTTAGTAAATTATCTCGTCATTTTTTCTTATGGATTTTATTGCGGTTTGTGGGTTTCAGTAATATAATATGACTTTTATGAAATGCATATTCTTATTCAAATATTAAATAAAGATGTTGAAAACTTGGCTTTCGGATTGCGAAACGAGTTGGAGATTTAAAACTTTTGAAGCAATTGCTGAGTATATTTATTAAGACAATCAAAGCACAATTCAATGTAAAAGGTTATCCCATTCATTCTATCATTTTCCTCAAAATATGTTGCGTTGTATTTATTCTTATGTCATTGAGATTTCAATTTTAAACTGTTTTAACATAGAGACAAAACTACAATCGAAATGTGTATTTCGAATGCAAAAAAAATTAGATTTCCAAAAGGCTTTAATGTAATAAATTGAGTTCTAATGAGAAGAATTGAGTTTTTAAAAGCCAGAACATACGAAATGTTTGAAAAAATATTCCGAGGTTAGGTAGGATTAATTAACATCGTACCAGAAGCAATATGTGGTCCATTGGCGATAGATCTTGAAATTTTGAACCTCGGTTAAGTGACGAGGATAACATCTGAGCAGGTTCACCCTTCCTAATTTCAACACCACGCCAAGTCTCAATGTCCACAAAGATAAAAACCACGACTTCACAAAATTTGATTTCCGCGAAAAGGACAACCAAGTTTCCGCGTCCACAGGATATATCTAAAATAAAACATACATGAGTTAAAAAAATTAAACTTTCCTTTTTTTCTTCTCGTTTTTAAAAAGGCTCATGTTCCTTTTAATTAAATCCTTGGGGAAATATTCAATGTATTATTAATTTTCTTATTGTCTACAAATAACATTATTACATGCCATAAGTTAAACAATATATAATTCTTTAAGTAAATTTCTCATACTGATAAAATTTGGTTATTTACATTAAATTGATATTCTTCTACATCGAAGCCACATACATTAAATTAAATTTAAAAAGCAATACTAATGATATATATTATGCTAAGTTTAATTAAACTGAATATTGTGTCAGTGTATACACGCTTAACAAGTAAGGGATATATCAATTATAGTTCGTTTTAGTTTCAGTTTGGAATATTTGAAAAGAGCCTACTTTTAGCACTGGAGGCGACTGATTGATGTTATTTTCCGCTAATTACCAATTATTATTGAACCGGCATATACCTTCGTAAGCAAACATCAATATTCCTGTGAAAGTATTTGAACTGTGAGACAAGTCGTAATATTTTAGGTAAGAAAGACTTGTTTTTTTATCATTTACTTCAACATTATGGACGAGAAAAATAATCAATGTCACTTGTGCCAAAAGGTATATTCTTCAAAGAAACGGTTAGAGACGCATTTAGCTATTCACTGCAAAGAAAATGGTTTTACTTGCAATAAATGCAAAAAGTCCTTTACTTCGATGTTTAATCAAAACCAGCATTTGTGTATTCGTGCACGGAAGGTGGCATACACTTGCGAAATTTGCTGTAAATCATTTCCACAAAAGTTCAAATTAAATAAACATTTACTCATTCATTCAAATGAGAGACCTTATTCATGTTCTGTTTGCAGCAAAGCTTTTCATCATAGCTCTTCCTTAAAAATTCATCTACGTGTTCATACAAAAGAGAAACCTTATGTTTGTTACATTTGTCAAAAAGGTTTTTCTTCTAAGAACAGTTTGAATTTACATTACCGTATTCATACCAAAGAAAGACCATATGTTTGTGAAATTTGTAATAAGGCATTTTCTCGAAAAAGTACCTTAAATTATCACTTGCTTCGTCATACTAAGGAAAAACCTTATGTTTGTGAATTCTGCAAGAAATCTTTCACTCAAAATAGAAGTTTAAAAACACATTTGCGTATCCATACTAAGGAAAAACCTTATGTTTGTGAAGTTTGCAGTTACGCTTGCAGTGACAGAAGTTCGCTTAGAAATCATTTATTTATTCATACCAAAGAAAAACCTTACGTTTGTGAATTTTGCAAGAAATCTTTCACTCAAAGTAGTAGTTTAAAAACACATTTGCGTATCCATACTAAAGAAAAACCTTACGTTTGTGAATTTTGCAAGAAATCTTTCACTCAAAATAGTAGTTTAAAAATACATTTGCGCATCCATACTAAAGAAAAACCTTATGTTTGTGAATTCTGCAAGAAATCTTTCACTCATAATAATAGTTTAAAAATACATTTGCGCATCCATACTAAAGAAAAACCTTATGTTTGTGAATTTTGCAAGAAATCTTTCACTCAAAATAGTAATTTAAAAAGGCATTTGCGCATCCATACTAAGGAAAAACCTTATATTTGTGAAGTTTGCAGTTACGCTAGCAGTGACAGAAGTGCGCTTAGAAGTCATTTACTTATTCATACCAAAGAAAAACCTTACGTTTGTGAATTCTGCAAGAAATCTTTCACTCAAAATAGTAGTTTAAAAATACATTTGCGCATCCATACTAAAGAAAAACCTTATGTTTGTGAATTTTGCAAGAAATCTTTCACTCAAAATAGTAGTTTAAAAAGACATTTGCGTATCCATACTAAGGAAAAACCTTATGTTTGTGAATTTTGTAGTTACGCTAGCAGTGACAGAAGTGCGCTTAGAAGTCATTTACTTATCCATACCAAAGAAACACCTTACGTTTGTGATTTCTGCCAGAAAACTTTCACTCAGAGTAGTAATTTAAAAACACATTTGCGCATCCATACTAAGAGAAAATCTTGTTTGTGAAGTTTGCAGTTACGCTTGCAGTGACAGAAGTGCGCTTGGAAGTCATTTACTTATTCCTACTAAAGAAAACCCTTACAATTGTGATTTGTGCAAGAAATTCTTTACTCAAAAATTAGTTTAAAAAGACATTTGCGCATCCATACTAAGAAAAAACCTTATGTTTGAAACCTTATGTCTCTCGAGGCCTCTCTCTTCAAAAGTCAATCATTCATCAAAAGGAATAAACATATTTTCACCTATTCAACAAATGATTTTTTGGATCCCGGGTATTTGATGTTAACATGCGCGACATTCAAGGAATTAATTTTAAAATATTATTTAGTAAACACGAGAATCTTTCTCCAATTGATTTATATCTTATCTCTTTAGAGAACGATTTATAGATTAAAACGTGACACAAATTTAAATAATTTTTATATTTCAAGTATTGTTATTATTGTGAGATTCCATTATTGCATTTTCGATTATGACATTACAGCTACATTTCAGTGATAGATTGAAATTATTTTTAGGCAGGTTTCATGGAAAAGTTCTTCAAATTTAATGAAATATGTTAGAAGAAAATTGCGATGTAATGATGCATTGAATTTTACGAATTTGAATGAAACATTTAGACGAATACTGATTATATTGAGTAGGAAAACATAAAACTAACGCAGATAAAATAGGATGCATTTCATTTTATAGACTTTTACAATAATTTGGAAGAAATATTCTGCATCGTAGTGAAAAGATTTTTACGAAAAACTAATCTTTTATGTTAGACTCGTGTAATTAGTAATATACATTTATTTTTGAAATGTTTTATTAAATTAAAAACTATTTGCATTGTAGAACACTCAATAAATTTTGTTTTTTCTTTAAATCGTTAAGTGTAGAGTATTTTTTATAGAAATCATAAGATGTTTTTTATTTTTAGTTTTGAGGAGTATCTAAAAGCTTGTCTACTTTTATCTACTGTTTTTTTGTTTTTGTATATATCGTGCGCTTTTTTGATTGTGCTTTGAAATTTTTAATGTGTCTAAGTGATACAGTGAAATATCCGGTTTAATTATTACTAAATATGTAAAATAACCTAAATTAATGTGAAAAGTTGGAAATTTTGAAAGAGATATTTTATAAATTGAGACTAGAAACGTAATTCGGCGTTAAATAAAGGTAAATAATTATTAACCACTTACAATTAAATATCTTAAAATGCAATTAACTATTTCAATTAAAATAATATTTCTAATATTCTATTATTTCGAATAAGTTTCTAAATAATTTTATTTAAAAATATATTTTTTTAAAGTAAATTAAATTTTGATAAGAATCTACCATATTTGTTGCAATACATTAAAAAAAACGTAACATCACTAGTTAAAAGAATCATTTTGATACATAATAAATATATACTATTAGACACAAACATGACATTATAGTTATTCCACAATCGCATGGGTTAATCATTAAATCCCCCTTTTTTTTGCGGTGAAAAAGCCCGTTGAAGTTTTCGAGGCTTCCAGTATGCTGAAGAATGGAGATGGAGGTAAAAACTCATGTATTGTCCTTATCCCTTGACAAAGGTTAAAATTTAACTTTAACGTCACCAAGTACCTTCGTGTTGCTTTTAAGAACGACGTTAAAAACAATCAATCGATCAGGGTTATGAAATTATAATTTTTTACATGTGAATGAATATAAATGTTTAATAACTGCACAATTTTTTTATTACTCTATTAGATAAAGTTTTTAGGAGGCATTTAAAATATGCTTGAATCCTTTAACTCCAAAATGACTTACAGTGTAAATATTTTAATTATGACTAAAGGGTCTCGAACTCATGACTGACTTTCTTCCGTTCGAGATGTTGATTGGAGCCATTTTTACAACAAAACATCCTTCATGTTGAAACTCAGATTTTTTAAAGATTTGAGAATTTACGTCGGAAAGGAGTGGAAGCTTAGAAAAAGGGGTGCCCTCAGGAGCTTACCTTCTTCAGGTGAGTACGGGCTTAGCGAACCTGAGGGATCTGAGTGATAGTTTTCTCTCCCATGGGGTTTACATTATTTCCCAAACACGGGTGACCCATCCCGTGGTACCCTAGCGATCCTTTTCTATTTTTGATCTTTCCTTCATGTCACCCAATTTTGTTTTCATTTTTTTTACATCCTTATCACATTTTGCTCGTTTCACACTCGCTACTTCCAGTGTTTGGCGCATGGCCTCATTTGGTTTCTGCTCCTTTGAAAATACTATCACTCGTTCATTCTAGCGTCTGGATCGCAGTTACACCTTGTTTGACGCAGCAATGCCGCATCTGGCTCTTGCTCCATTACACTCCTCTTTCACTCACATTATTGAACGTGGTATCATATCAGGTGTCTCATTCTCGTCATTTGACTGAAGTCGCCAACTCCGTAATAGATCTCACGCTGCTGATAAGAGTGACGCTTACAAACTTCGAATCGCAATAAATCGCATAAAAGTAAACTATGGCGAAGGAACAAGAGACTATCATAAAAATATACCCATCCTATTCTGCCTTATTTTCCTTTTTAGTACATTAACCTTTTCAAATAGTCTTTCTTTCCTCATAAAATACTCCTAAATTTGGATTTTCTTATGTCCCGAGTCCCTCTAACATTGTTGGCAACGCAACGAATTATTGTACATTTTCCTTATGTTTTTGTCGTAAAAATTGCCTTTATTTTTATTTACATAATTATTTATCTCAATATTCTAGATCAACCATCATTAATACGTAACAATGTATTAATCATAAAGTTCAGTTATGTGAGTTTCTTGACAAGTGAAATATTTGCATCTCAAAGAATTGTGTGTGTGTGTCCGCTCATTCAAAATATAAAACAGTTTTCTGAATCATTATGATGGTGTGCATACATCATCATGGTGAAAACCTGCAGTTTAGAGATCTCATGAGATTTTCTAGATCATGCCTAATTCTGATCATCAGAACAATATGCGTTTCTTTATATATATTACGATCAGTTCAATAAATCGTATTTTAAATGTAGAAAAAAATTATATACTTAACAAAGTAATATTGAAATAGTTCAGGCATTAGGTTTAGACATTAGATATCATGAAATTAAATTTACATATTTAATAATAATAATTTTTTTCCTATCCGTTCAAATGTAGAAATTATTTCCTTATTATTGATGTATCTACTCTAATTTGCAAACTTTGTCGCAAAGGATAAACTGAAATATTAAAGCTAAAGTACATCAAATGTTATGTGTTTCCAAATGTGTATATATTACGGGACGTACTTGTCGATTTTATACTAATTCAAAGTGAATTGCAGTTAAATTAGTGTATTACACTTAAATTAATGAAATCTTATTGAATAAAGTAAAGTTTTATATGTTCTAGATCGATAATATAATATGAACATAGATAGGTCCCATTAGACCTCTTGTGTATAAATGAGACAGAGAATATTCCTTAATTAGACATATTCATATAAAGAATTTTCATCCTGAATTCTCACATTTAAAAAAAGGTGGGTTTTCATTTCCTCATTCAATTAAGTTAAAACTGCTTAATACATTTTAAAAAGGAAAATTTACTTAAAGAGGGAGACAGACTCACTCATGCCAACATAAAATACGATCATAAATTTCCTATAGTTTTTCTTGAGGGTAAATTAAGTAAAATTATATTTCATTATTATCACACACATACTTGCTCGATTTCCATCTTGCCCTTCTATGCACTATTAAATACCATTAGATGAAAATGTTACCCATTTACTGGAAGAAGAAGAATCAGAAATACTGCAAGGCGGGTTGTACATGAATGTGTACAAGATTTGTGGGGATTCCGGATTCTGACTCTGTCGAGAACAGACGTTTTATCCTGAGCGCATTTTTCAACTTTTCGTACAAGCTAGCATTTTTCTCTCACCACTGGTGATTTGAAATTTCTTATTTCTCAAGGGTTTCTTTTTAAAAAGAAACCATGGATTCGTCCATGGAAGTAGTTTCGCAAGCAGAATTACCGCCGCAAGCAGCTGCTGCTGATACATCGAATTCGAATTCTGAAGTAGGCTTAGCGACCGCCAACGATACGTTTACTCCACCTCGCCTTGACCCGGATGCTTCATCGGAAGATACCGAAAAGTTCTTCGTGGAACATGCTGAAGGGGTAAGAAAACTCATCGAACTTCGGGATTGCTATGCACTTTGGGCAAAGAGACTGAGTGCGGCTTCCCAGAAACCTGATGATTTTGCCAAGGCACACGCCGAACTAGGCATAGCCTACGCACAGCTCACTGCCGTGAAAAGGAAATTAAATGTTTCCTAATTCAAGCTTCTTACCACCGCTGCTATACTTGCTAAAATTACAGAATCAGGAAAGAAAAAAGCAGAAAAGAGAACAAAAAAAGTATTTGAAGAAAAATGGAAGCCATTCTCCTGCAAAAGAAGTTCCATCAGTGGGCGTGGCCTCCAAGAAAGCTCCGGTTCAGGGCGGAGCCTCCCGCACGCAGAACCAATCCAAGAAAAGATCTGCTGATGCCGATGAATTTTCTACTAATAATGACAAGAAAAATTTAAATACTTTGTCCACGGTCCAGACGACCCGTAACTTAACTAATTCAGCCAAAGGAGATGAGATTTCTGATCTCAGTGAGGAAGAGGACGCTGGGGAACCAGTGAACCCCGCCACTCCTGTTAATCGCCCAAAAATTCCTCCCTTTTTCATCACACCGAAGGGTGATTGGAGGCAACTCCTCTCCTTCGCCAGACTTGAAGCTGTCAACCATGAGACGGAGTACAGGAAATTAGCCAACTTTCTACGTACGGAGGGCGTAGAATTCAAATCATACATGCTAAAATCAGACAGGCCTCTGAAATTAATTCTTCGTGGACTTCCCTCGACCACCGATTTAGAGGAAGTCACACAAGAGATTGAAAGTGCAGGATTTTCTGTACATAAAATCTCACGCCTCACTAAATTTCAAACAAAGGCGCCCATGCCTTTGATTTACTTCCAAATTCTTAATAACTTGCAAGCTGAACAAATCTATAATTACATAGATATGTTTGGAACTGTAATCAGTATTGAGAATTATCGGGACAACAAGCGCCCTTCTCAATGCTGGAGGTGTCAGGGGTTCTTCCACTCCTCTGAGGTTTGCCACCTCCCTATCAAATGCGTTAAATGCGCAGGGGCTCACCGTGCTAGGGATTGCCCCAATGAATTCGATACACCTCTAAGGTGTGCTAACTGTGGCGGGGAACACGCGGCGAATTGGCGCCAATGCCCACGATTCCCTAAGGGCAAAAACACAAGCCCTAAAATTAATAATAAAAACTCAAATAAAAATTTAAAAAACAAAAACTCGGCCCCTAAACCTAAAATTGTTAACTCTCCCAAGAGCCAGCGTCCTCTCGAGAGTTACCGACAGGCCACCCCACAAATATTCCGGACAGACTACGGTTCATCCTGTTCAAAATTCTACGCTTTTCCCAGCTCCGGAAATTTGGGAAATATTCGAGCTGTTATGGCTATCGCCAGTAGGCGCGAATGTGAACAGATGAACTTTTTTGCTCGGGCATTCAGGAGTGTCTCCCTGCCCTTCAGCCAAGTCACAGCGGCTGACGACAAGGCCTGCATTATTTTTGAGGCCTATTCGCACTTAAGCCTGGGCCGTTACCGCGCCCACATGTAAATTCAATCGAGACGTGCACGACATTTCTCTTGGTTCTGGTTCCAAATGGTTGCGTTCCATTGACGAAGTCAAGACTTCTCACAGAGACAAAATTCTGATCTGTTTATGGTTCAAGAAACAAAGCTCCAACCGGGGCGAACTCCGATCAACTATCGTCTCCACAAAGACGATAGAATTACATTGACTCCTCGTATCGACAGGCACCGCTTTATCTGTAAAGTAATTATGAACATTGCAGAGTCTCTTGCGGTTACAGTATTCGATGCAACTGCTATCGAAATTAAAATTAATAATTATCCACCTTTGCGAGTAACTATATTGCAACTACCCATCTCAATCGATGCCATTTCCCGAGGGAGGATTTTATTAAACTTATAAATTCTAAGTCAAAATGATAATTATTGCTGGAGATATTAATGCTCGTCATAAGATTGGCATGATTCGAATCAAATACTTTTGGCTAAAACTCAAAAATATTATAAGCAGAACTACAGGTGCTAGTTTGTAGCACCGTAAACTACGCATTAACCCTAGGTCCCGACCAAGGGCCAAAAAGAATTCTATCATTAGATCTTGCAATCTTTAAAAATATTCCTTTTAATTATGATACTAAGAGTCATTCATGATCTGAGTTCAGATCATTTACCGATCATTTTGACTCTTAACACTAACTCTCTTTTTTAAAATTACCAGAGCAACTCTCTGCCAATTGGGATAATTTTAAATTTATTTTAAATTCAAAACCTCCCTATTCCAGAAACCTCCAACAATAAGATATCGAAAATCTATCAATTGGTAAATGATTTCTGAAGCACTTGTGACGCCTCAAAACCAAAATTTAAACCTCCTCCTCTGAGACTCCTATAAAATCAGAACCAAAATTCGTCATAAAATTATATGGAGAGTCTGGCAAGATGTAGGAATCCGGCTCTTAAATCTGAACTCGTACACTCAGCAATGAGATTAGTGAGAAATCCAACACTTTCCCAGGAAAGATGGGAAAAACACATTGAGCATCTCGTCTGATACAAACACCCTTTGGAGGAAACTCCCGACTCAAAAGCCTTTTCACACCATTTCCGCCTGAAGGGTGCCCTAGGCAGTGTTGCTGTAGCTCCTATTGAAAAGGCGGAAGTTA
Organism: Nephila pilipes; assembly: GCA_019974015.1. Lineage (NCBI taxonomy): Eukaryota > Metazoa > Arthropoda > Arachnida > Araneae > Nephilidae > Nephila > Nephila pilipes. The sequence goes on along the minus strand of BMAW01070823.1, from coordinate 78,646 downwards.
TAGCTGATAGCCTTCAAAAACAATTCGAATCAAATGAGGCGAGAATCCCAGATTCTCACTCCTTACTACTCGAAAAGTCCAAGGATTTTTGGCCTCCCCCCACTTGTTACAGACGCAAATCAGTCCAGGCTGCGCAGTGGACTACATACCTTACAAAATCAGAAGGCTCAGGTTAGTTAATTTCTAATCGCATTCTTAAAAATCTCCTCTTAAATTTATTTTTCTTCTCACGCTGTTCTTTAACTTTTTAATGGAGAACTCTACTTCCTGAAGGCCTGGAAGATCACCGTAGTGTCCCCATTCTCAAGCCCCCATTCGATGATTCAAATCCCTTCTAAGATTCAAATCCTCTAAATTATCGCCCCATATCATTACTCAGTTCGCTGAGCAAAGCATATGAATGTGTTATTTTGAAACGCCTGGACCAGTTCTGCAATTCCAGAAATATTGTTATTCCAGAGCAGCATGGTTTTGTTCCCAAGTGCTCTACTGTAACACAGTTACTTAGAGTTACTGAGACGGTCCAACATGGCTTTTCCAATAACAAAGCCACGGGTATGCTTTTTATCGATATTGCCAAAGCTTTTGATAAAATTTGGCATGATGGGCTCATTTCCAAGATGATGCGACTTGGAATTTCGGACCAACTTATCAAAATTATACACTCGTTCCTTGACTCTCGCAGTTTCAAAGTTCGAGTCGAAAACGCAGTCTCCTCCCCCCGACCAATCCTTAGTGGAGTTCCCCTAGGGATCGATTTTAAGTCCAAGAATTTTTTCTTTGTACGTAAATGACATCCCGAAGGCTGCCAACATTCACTTAGCAATGTATGCTGATGACACTGCTATTATGTCCCAAGACATCTGCAATCGGAAAATTATTGAAAGATTGCAGAGATACTTTTCTCGTTTACAGCTCTGGCTCATTGACTGGAAAATTAAAGTTAATGCATCTAAAAGCGCTTGCCTCCTCTTTACGAAACAACGGTGTATTGGCAATTTGCCAACAATCACCATTTTTGATCAACCCGTCCCCTGGGTCACTGAATATAAGTACCTAGGGTTAATTTTAGACGCCAAATTAAATTTTGCCCACTACATCCGAAATGCCCATCAAAAGGCTATCGGAATGAGCAGTTTGCTCACTCGCTTGATTTCTCGAAAGAGCAAGCTGTCGATCAGGCACAAAATCTTGCTCTACAAGTCGATCCTAAGACCGATCATATTGTACGCATCGCCTATTTGGGCATCCGCTGCAACCACCCATCTGAAACGACTGCACGTCTTTCAAAACATTCACCTTAGGAAAATGATAAATGCGCCCTGGTTTGTCCGGAATGAAGTCCTGCATAAAGATCTAAAAATTGAACCAATTCTAGATTTCATTAAAAAACAATCATTAAACTTCTTCAACAGGATCCCTCAAATACCTAATGCACTGCTTCAACAACTCCCCGCGTATGATGCGTCAATCGCATCTTCGCAAAAAAGACCGAGAGCCGCGCTCGGACATTCAGATGTCCATTTCCCAGCCTTAAAAAGGCTTCGAGCGCATTGAAGTAATGCATCAGTGATATCCTGCTTTTTCCAAATTCAGGACTTCCCCTCGATAAGTGGCAATGCCCCATGGTCAAAATGGACCTCGCGTAACACTGTCGAGCACTCTCAAAATTTTTAAAATCTTTTATTCTAGAAAATTAGACACTTTTTAAATTTTAACAGCATTTTCCTAAGATTCATAACTTTTCTCATCACCAGATGTCGCTAATAGCTCTCATTTCGGCTTAATTCTTGTTTTTCAAACTCATCTCCTCGCGTTTTAAATTTTCCCTCAAAATTTCTAATTGCATATTTCTTTAAATTGGTTTCGGTACGGCATTTCTTTTTATTTCAATTTAATTTATTAGCTAAATTTTTCTTTTTATAACCTCTCAAAACCCCACGGACAACAGTTTCACGATGCCGTTTTTCGTCTTTGAACTGAAGTCCCGCCCCTAACCTAGACCCCGCCCACCGCTATGTATGCTTCTTAGCTTCCCTTGCTACGGCATCCAATAGCCGTGCGCGCCCTCGTAATTTTAATTTCCAACTAGTTTTGGCAGTTGCCTCACTCTGTCGAACACCCAGGTGCTTGTTGCCTTGATCCTAATTATGATAGCAACTTAAATTACGATAAAACTTTAACTAATTATGCTCTTTAAATTTATAAATTATGATGAGAGGGTAAGTTTAATATTTTTAAATAGGAACCTCGTAACTTTAGCCGTTACCGTTACTGAATGTGTACAATATGTCAAAAGTAAACTTGTCATTGCGATCATTTGATGGGGCATCTGTCTCCTGAAAGAGCAGTGTCTAGCTCCCCTTTTTCGAATGTAGAATTAGACCTGTGTGGGGCGTTTGAAATACTATATAAAGGCAAAAGCAAGTGCAGTTTACAAAAACATTATGTTTTGTTATATTCATAGTGTAGCCCCAAGGACTATACATTTAAATTTTGTATCTGAGTTAAATTCTCAGGTAATAATCGCAACTTTAAAAATATTTTTTTTCTCTCTGTGGTAAGAATTCGATAATTTTTAACGACAAAACTACAATCTTAGTCGGTGCTTGAGCAGAACTGACTCGTTTACGCAGATTTGAAAACAATGAAGAAATTTCAAACCTTTTAACTTCAGAAGCCATTAGTTAGAACATTTCACCTCCTAAGGCACCCAACTTTGGTGGTCTTTGGGAGGTAGGAGTTAAGGTGTTTAAATATCATTTGACAAGATTGGTAGGTCCAACTCAATTGAAACTAGAAGAATCCTTGACATCACTTATGCAGATAGAGTTACTTTTTGATTCGTGACCACTGTCTCCTTTGTCAACAAATACAGATGAATTGCAGGTATCGATTCCTGATTATTTTTTAATATGAAAACTGTTAACTCTGCTTCAGAATCATATTTAATTGACCAGAAGGATAATGTTCTGAATAGATGTCAAATGACCCAGAAAATGGTTCAAATCATTTGGAAGCGGGGATAAAATTAAGCTGAGTTTCTTGTTAATACCTGAGCTATTAACAAGAAAGAGTAAATGGGTATTGAATATACCGAACATTCTTCCAGGAACGTTAGTATTAATAAAGGATTTCCAACTTCCCCTTTAAACTTGGTTCTCAGATAGCCTCAACGACATATTTCCAAGGTCTGAAGGGAAAGTCCGTATCTTTGATATATGTACCTCTCTAAGGGTATTTAAATAAACAAATTTCAGAAATTAGTGTATTGTTAATGGAAGATAATTTTAAAATTTATGTAAAATAACTAAATGATTTAACTTTTGATTTATGTATTAAATTGTATATAAATTTTGATTATATGCTTAGAATGTATTTCTTATTAATTTTTTTAATTTGTTAAGAATTGTATAATATGCACTTACATTATTTGTGTTATATTTTGAAATTAGTCTAATATTTCAACGCCGAGCGGTTGCTCAGTATTTGTAACGTGGAGATGGAGAGTCAACCAGCACGCTGTCTGGCTCTAAGTTTAATAAATGTTTTTTTGTTAATTTACAGTCCATTTTTGATTTATTAATTTATGTAAACTCCACGCAATAGCAAAGGATGAATCGAAATATTATAGTTGATACATACCAAAGGCCACATATATTTATAAATTAGTACACATTATGAAGTGCACTCAAAAATTTTATACTCATTCGAAGTGAATTATAATTAATTTAATATATTATATAGTCTTTATAATTTATATAAATTTGTCTGTGTAATATAATGTATTAATATAATACTTAGACAACTTATTCAATAGAGTAAAATTTTATCTGTTCTAAATCTATAATCGCTAATATAATCTGATAATTGAATTTCTATAGAGACTTATTCCCAGATATAGAGCCTCATTTGAATATACAAGATTTGAGGTTATAAATGGTATTATTCAAGGCACAGAATTTGTACCATCTTTATTCTCGAGAGAATTTAATAAATGAAACTGATTTTTGAATTTTCCAAACATTACACTTCCTTATACTAGAACAAAATATGCAACTTGACTTCATTGTTCGAAAAAAGCTTTTTAAGTAGTAACGTGATACATTTTTTAAAACTCTTTATTAACTTTCAATCCTAGACTGGCCAATAAGGCAAAGGAGCTGCCGAATAATTACAATGGTATAAAATGAGCTTTTTAAAATAGTAAGAATAAATGAGAACATGGGTTTTCTTTCAAATTTCACACTTTGCATAATATAAGTTTTTATACCTTAAATTTTAAGAACAAACAGGAACTTTGGTTAAATTGAATTTATTCAATAATTAAACTTAATAATTTATTTTATAATTTAATTAAATTTTTCATTTAAAATAAATACGTGCAAAATTTTAGCTCAATTATAATAATTATAACAATAATTTTACTTCTTTTGAACGAATATTCAAAAGAAGTAAAAGAATTCAAAATGCATTGAAAATTGACGACATATTTTAAAAGCCAACAGCAAATTTTTGAGTAACGTATTTTTTTACTTTTTAAAATTTTACGAGGGGATGGTTTTAATTTGCCGGTTTCCATATTTTCTGTTTCACGTTGTAAGCAATTGGAATTATGAGTAAATTCTAATTCTTTAAATAAATAGTTTTAATTAGTTAATTTTTATTAATTATAATTTAATTATTATGGTATTGTCATCCAAAACAATCGAGTATTGAACATTTTAACGCAAATAAGCTCTTTAAAATGTGAGAAAAAAGATTTTCAAAGTTTTAATTTAGAGATAGTTCCATTGTGAATAGAAGAAAACTCATTAAAAATATTAATACACTTTCCCTCATCCAAGGGAAACACTTTTCCAACTCATCAAATTCCATAATTGCATCGGAGATTAACTTGAATATATGAAAAATGAAAAACCATGTGTAAGGGTAATCCTTTTTAGCTTTTATTATATATAAGCAAACCGGAAAAGAATTCAAATCGAGAAAAGTCTTAAGTACAGTAAATTAATGAAAGTCTAGTCTTTATTATCTTCCTTTTTCATTTTTAAATGGTTCGATAGAAATTGAAAGTTCGAAAGAATGGGTTAAAGCATTATAAGATGACAGCCATCTTACCACATACCAAGGGAATAAGTCACTGTGAAAATTTTCGTTTCAAGATAATTTAGCTCGTAACTTTTCAAAGAGTTATTTATAATGACGATGTGTTTTGCAAATTCTTCAAATTAAATCCTAAATCTTCAAAAGATTAATCATATATGAAAATTTAAGATGGTTATTAAAAAGCCACAATGAAATCATTGTTTTTCACTAAAATATCACGCGTTTTGTCAGTCACAACACTTACATGTTTATCATGACGGAATTCAAATATTTAGAACTTCGTCAAGCGCATTTCTAACATTAATACTTCAAGTTGTTTCTCCTAACAGCTACTATGTTTAACAATTCTTCGACATTTCCGTCTTTAGATACATAGTGTTGGAAAACTGCTAAATATGGAATATTCTGAAAGTGTGTATATTTGTGGAGATCTAAACAGAAAACTATACAATTTTTCAAACCTCACATCATACGTTTCTTAAAATTTTCACTAAATAAACCAAAACAACTCTCCATTTTTTTTTCGGATTCAGCTTGACATATTTAACTGTGATAACACTTTATACAATTTTGTGTTATCGAGGTCCAAGATTTTAGCCTCTCTTTTCAAATCTTTTTTAATACGTAAATTATTCTTCTACACACGGACATTCAACTCCATAAGGAATTCTTAATTGAGAGGATGAGTTGGAAATAACTTATTCCGTAATACCTACCTTATTACTATCAAAGGAGTAAATTGCATTGTTTGTAGTTTTTAATGTTGCTTAAATTATAGGTATCAAATATGACGCAACAATTTTGCATTACTGTCAATAAAAGAACAATTTCCTACCGATTTTCTTAAACTCTCTGATTTCTTGTATGAATTTTTATTGTAATGATATTCATGTGTGTGTGTGTGCCTAACCCATATTATTTATTACTTTGTTGCATTTTATTTTTAACGTCTGTTCTTTCTTTAACTCCAAAGCAAATCCTACCACCTTCACACGTGTATTAACTACAACTGATTTAACTTTCTCTCTCTCTCACTCTGGTCTCTCTTTCCCTCACCTTTCACTATCTCTTTTTTTTCACAATATCGTGCGTGTAATACTAGGTCCTGAGCCTCTTTAAATTGCTGCGTAAACAGAATTTTGGGACTTCTACGTTATTTTTGGGTATGAATGCTGATATTGGCTGAGGGCCATTAGCGTTTCGAATAGCGTTTTGCCTCATAAACAAGTGTTATTACCTTCCTGTTTTTTGTCTTTATTCCTATTTAAAATTGAATGAACAATAAAACCACACAACTCAAATATACTGGATTATTTATTTCTAAAATAGACTTTGACTGAGTAACAAGTTGCATTTCAGAAAGTCTTCGAGATATACTCGTAAATATGGGTCCTTGCCGCTCTAAGACGTATACCAATCTACGAACATTCAGGTTAATATCATGCACCTGCAAAATTTAAAAAAAAAATTCAAATTCCTCCAGAAGAGGAACGTAGACTATGTTGTGTGCAACGTTCATGTGTTAAATTAAGTGTTTGTGTGAATGCTACAAAAGCGTTTTGCATGAAACTTCTGAACAGTAGTACAAGATGTTGCCTGAATACTTCAAACATATGTGTATCGATTCTGAATATTCAGGAGGAAGCTGATTGCTTCAACTTTTATTGTTAAATATTTTTTATGTGACTTAAAAAATTTTGAGAATCAAAAAAATGTCTGGTTTAGATGCTTTCTCTGAGGAACTATTTAAAGAAAATAATAAATATAAATAATATATAAACGATAAATAAAAAATAATAAGTGTCAGGTTTCGATATTCTAAAAATCTAAAGATTAATTATCAAGTTCAGACTGTCGAGGAGAGATATTAGTGAATTCAAATTAAACAAATATCAATATTAACAATTATAATAGATCTTGTGTATTTTGAAAATTGAGTTTTCGACTGAAAACGCTGACACCACGAACTCCCTTGTTATGGATTGATGGGTATCTAAACACAAATGAAGCGGTTTTCTTATTCAAAATCTCCAACTTTAGCCACGTCAGATCCTCGACAGTAATATTAATTAAAATTTTGGAGTTAATCTTTAGATTTCTTCTGCAATTTCGGGAGGAAATAACCGCCAGATCATCCACAAAAGCTTAAACTGAAAAGTTTCCACAATTAATATCCGAAATAGAATTAAAATATAAATTACACAAAGAGGAGCAAAACAGCCTTGAGTAATTATATTCTTTATCATAAAACTTGTATTAGATAAAATAAAATATATCAATTGATTAAGTAAAAATAAATAAATTTTTACAACAGATTAGAAAAGGAATATTTCTAAAATTTTCAAATAGACCACACCAATTTATTTTGTCGAACCTGTCCTTGGAAACCAAATGGAAAAATGTGTCATCACAGCCAAATTGTTCTTTAAACACATAATGCAGTGGATGAAAAATATTCTTTTAAGGAATCCAGAGAAATATAATCTACTCGTGTTGACAAAACATGCTCAATAACTTTCCTTCAAACCAGGTAACAAATAAATAGGTCTATAAAATTTAACAGATGGCGGATCCTGACCAGGTTTAAGGAGCAGTGTCAATTTACCATCGTTTAAATTATTCTAGAAATAGAAAATTGCATACAAAATGAGTAAATTTCACTAAAAGACTAGGAAAATTAGAAAAAAATATGTTTCCAAATCCCATGGTCTAAAACGTCAAGGCCAGGAGCCTTACCACCAATATGAATTTTAAGACCAAATATACTTCATTGGAAAAAAAAAAACACCGAAAGAGTCGCAGATTCTTAAAGCTACAATTTAAATGTTCATTGGGTGTGGGGAAAAGAAAACGTATTAAAAATTCATATTTCTGCTGTAGAGAGTTATCATACGAAGCTCGAATTATGACCTCAAGGGTCCGAGAGCTGAAAGACTTGTTCAAAAGAATTCTCGAGGTCAAAGCTTTCTTTATTGTTGGTTAGAAGTGCTCCCAATCCTCATGTTTAGCCTCAAGAAAATTCTTTTATTTATATTATATTTGGAGATTTTCAATTTCTCCAGGAGGAAAATTATTTTTATCAAAATATATTATTTTACATTTAAGAGTATTTAGTTTGTTTCTGAAAATTTTTAAATTATTATTCCACCAGGAGAAAACTAGGATAACAAGAACTCGTCGCTTACGGCAAGATGTAAACGCAGGTAACTGAAGGATGAATTCAATAATATAGCAAAATTCTCCAGCTCATCAGAATTCCGAACAAATTCACATGCTTGATTAATCATGTGGTAGGATTTTTAATTTTTCTTACGAAATTTATTGGTACTGAATGAAAATTTTAAATAAAATTCTCAAGTAATAAGTCTCAACGCAGATTAGCATTCATAAACTAGTAGTCACTCAGAAATTCCTTGTCCCAAACCTCCCTTTCTTCAACTAAATGGAGAATTCTATTAAAAATCATAAAATTATCTGGATTACCTTTGACTAAATGAGCCACAAATATAGGATCCAATTCCTGTATGCTCAGAAAATATAAATAATGTATATGTAGTAAGGAGAAATGGACGAGAGAATGTCCCGGGTATCAGAAAAACCACAGCCTTAGATGGGAAACTTCGCACTGAAGTCCCCCGTCAGGAGACAATTATGATTCGAAATTTTATAAGTAGAACGTTCTTTTAACAACAAACAACGATAAACTTATTTTTAATGAGATATATTGAGTTTAAATAGGGTTACTGGCAGAAAGACATTGCAGATTTTAACATTGGTTAAGTAACGAGGAATTGAATTAGCGACTCCATCTCCTAGCATCCAAGCCTCGCCAACGGGAGGGTTTCGTAACTCGACCAGATTTAACGTGCGTTAGTCCCCCTACATATTAGGTCTAAAGTGGTACAACAGTTAGAATTCACGACTCGAAGAAAGCAACGCTGGACGTGAGTTCGTGACTATGGCCACTAGGATATCGTGGCCATTTTATGTAGCAAGAACATAAGGAAATCAGCATAGAACTGTTTGAATTGTGGTTTAAATCTTATACATTAAAGAAAACATAAATAATTTTAAAGATGAAATAAAAATTGATTTCATAATTATGTTTTTATATGGAAATACCTGTTAGTAAAATTATAAATTAGATTTTAATGAAATACTGTTATTAAAATCACTAAATATGAAAAAGTTTGTCACACCATTTAAATACGATGTTAAAACTCTTTTCCACTTTTAAATTCTAATAAGAATTCAATTCTTTCAAAATGGATTTTATATAAATGGTAAAGTTTACTCAGAAATAAAAAGTAAAAAAAAAAATAATCAAATACTCCATAAAATTAATATTGTTTACACACGCTCTTTTTTGCTAGAAATTTTACTGAATATGTATCTGTATTTAGTTTATCAATTCTATCGGATAATTCATGAAGTGAATATGAAACTAAAGTGAACTGACTTTATTTTCATGGCATGTACTTTTCTGTATCTCGATTATTAGATGCTGTTCAGTCCTAACTGCTAGCCTAGGATTACGAACATGGACTCGAAGCCAGCTATTAACAATAAATCAAGTTTTATTAAACAGAAACTACTAACATAGTTATAAACTTTTAGTCTTAAGCAATGAAGGAATATTTTGTAAAATAAATTCTATATCAAAAAATACTGTTAAGAACAATATGTAGTAAGTATGTACATTTATCAGTTTAACATATTTTTATCAAGTCATAAGTGAGCCAAATTACGAAAACTACATGTGCCAAGGCAAATTTTCGAAATTTCAGAACATAGGTAACCTTCAGGTGAAGAAAAAATGCTAAGCGTATTGGAGGCAAAAATAAATCGTTTAATCGGCTAGTTGAAAAAATCAAGAAGAGGTGTGATGTATTTTCGAGATAATTCTATATATATATATATATAAAGAAAGAATTCTTCTCCAGGTAACCGAAAGAAATCGAAAATGGAAATAACAACTTAATAAAATCTCCAAAAGCGAAGATAATGGTGGTCATGATCCTGAAGCTCTATAGTTGTGAGCCAGCTGCTGCCATGCTGCGCCAAACAAGGTATAACTGTGATCTAGACGTTTGAGTGAGTGATTGAGGATTGTCACGGCGAATTCAATGGACCAGTGAGTTACGTGAATGAGGGATTGATTTATAACTGCGCAAAAGCCAGAAGTGGTCGTGCTGCGCCAAACAAAGACAGTGAGCTAGAGCAAAGCTAGTAAAGTGTAAAACTGTTGGACTTGTGAAAATGGAAAAAAAGGTAAAATTTATTTCACTTTCTTTTGCTTTTTTTTCTTTCCTTTTTTTATTATAGACCCCCTTCATTGACAAGAATGAAGGTCGAAAATAGATAAGGATCGCTAGGGTATACCGAGGGTCGGTCACCCTTGTTTACTAAAGTGAAGACCAATGATAGAGCTACCTATTCTTGAGTATTGGCTACTCATGTTTATAACATCTTCCACATGCATGGTCGCATCGTTACTAAAATGTGTTTGCAATTTTAGATGACATGTTACCATATGAACATTTGTTTTTAAATTAGGAGTTTATAGGAAGGCGCATATTCACTAACTGATTGATTGATTGATTGTTTATTAAAGTAGCTCTCAGAAGCAACCCGAGGACTATCGACGACGAACCTCGTAATTTTGAGCATCGGTCACGTGACGATAGTGACCCCTGATCTGGTACTTCTCTCTCCAGACTATCACACCACGATACGGGAGGACAAGTGAGCGCGGCAATATTTAACGTGCTAAAGCTTCCCTGTGAGACGGGTCTTCATTGACAATTAGATTCGAGCCTACGGCTCAACAGAAGCAACACCGTCTCTCATTTCATGATCATGAACAAAATGCCGAGGCTACGGCAGACTTGATGAAATGAAACTCTGAAGTTGAAACGATGCATTAAATTAAATATGATGATAGCAATTGTTATTACTAATCACACATAGACTCATTTCTGGCGTATTATTAAAAACTGCTTATATGGCAAAAAGATAAATTCGAGCTCTCTAATAATTATATCTACGATGCTTCTCCCGAACAAAAACTCAAATCCATTTAAAATTATTTTTTCCCTATCGTTTTCGCTTCCTTTACTTTGAACATCTCAATGCGGACTAAATAGCCTAGTGTTCATGGGCGAGAACTTGTGGCCGGAGTTATTTCCATCGAATCGTAGGTCCTAACCTGAAATCATTGAAAACCAGACTTGCAGTGGGGCTGATGACCGTTAAATCCATCGAAGGTCCATGTCCTCCATATAGAGTGTCGTGGAAGTTTGAAGAGGGAAATGCCAACTCAGGTGTTGATCTTTATTGAGTTTCAAAATTATTAGGTCCGTCATATTTGCCCCCTGTTTGTTCTAAGAAATACGTTAATGAACAATCAATTATTTGATAACTTCGAGTTTTCTAAGGAATTTATCTTTGATGAGGGTAAAATCATTATTACAAATATGAATAGTAGAAAAGATTCTACCTAATCGTGTATCAACTCTACAAAAGGACAAATGGCACCCCCCCCCCAAGATCATTTTTTAAATGCTTGAAAGCATCTGTTTTCGTGTAATCACTTAAATGGCTGTGGTAGTCGAGTGGCCAGTCACGTGATGGATTCGAATCCTGATGTCAATTTATTGGTCTTATTATAGTGAACGATAAATGTGTCTGTTATGAGCAAATTCAGGAAGAGGGGTCTTGATATATCTAGGTCCTACATTCCACATAAGGGAATAAAACTGAACTGAACTGAAGCGTAAGTGTTCAAAAACAAGAACATTTAAAGGTGCCATGGTTTAATGGGTTAAAAAAATATTTTGCCATTTCCCTCTCCAATTAGATGACAGCTAAATCAGTTTGCTTTGTGCATAAAATTAGGTAAGCTTTAAGCTATTATGAGTTCTGATAATCAAAATATATTTTTACATTTAGGATAGGTTATAAGGACGTGAAATATTTTTAAGAACAACAGGTTAATCAGAGGGCTAAACAAATTCAAAGATATAATACTTTGAAATTAGATAATAGCAAAAAATATGGTAATAGTAAAACCTTTTTCTTTAGAGATCTTTAAAATTTAAAAAAAATGCTTTACTCCTGAAATTATAATATTCCATGCATAAAACGCTTGTGATATCCAATATTTTATGTAAACAGGTGCATATTTTAGGCTTGTCTCTGTATAGTTTAATATTCCAATCTTTTAGTTTACTTACGAACGCATAACTTCAATTGCGCATTTATTGCCTAAATTGAACTTACTGTATTCTCTACGAGATTAATGCTAATTGTACTTTGTATCTAATATGCAAATATCAATATTCTACTAATCGTGTGTAATCTTTGATTAAATGGACCTTTCGACCCATTTTTCCCGTTTGGTTAGAGTATAGAATTCTCTGTTGGCGTACATCGTTTGCTTAATGTAGTATGCCGAAGACTTCATGTTATTGGTCATTGTTTTTACAAACGGCTCAGTTTCGTCAGAAATTAAGGCACATTCCTTCAAATGAACAACATTCAACTTTTTATTCGTATATTTGTTTTTAATCACTTCTTCGGTTAAGTTATAAAATAGTTATGTGAGTTGTTTAGTGTATTTGTGTCTTTATACCTGCTCATTTTTTCATGCTGAATGCTCCGTTTTCGGTACAATTCGATAACATGGATCAAAACATCAATGAGGAGAGGAATTGCTAAGAAATATTTTATGTATGCGTCATTTCCAGTGTTAAACATAATCATTTTAACAAACCTACAATCAATTCCTTCAGTGGGAGTAATCAGTATATGTTATACTCTTATATAACCTGAGTTATTATTTATAGAAGATGATAGCTCTAAATTAAGGAGTAATATCGGAAGTTTAATTGATGTGAAAAGTCTTAAGTATTAAAGTTTGCATTTTAAAAAGAAAAGAGAACAACATTACACTTTTTGTTATTCAGTTCCAAAAAGTAAATGTGACAAAATTTGTATTTTCTTCATACGTATAGATCTATATCTAACGTACGAAATTGGTGGATGAAATTAAGTTGCAAAGATTTTTTTAAATACTTACAATATTGTGTAAATTTTAGGAATTATTGGGAGTCAATAATACCTAGAGAATTTTAACCTAAATATATAAAATATTTAAATATAGAAACATATTTCAAAATCGAAAGGAATACGCTTTGCCTCAGAAAAATGAAACAAATGAAGTTAAAACAAAAAATTAATTTCTCATTTTATAGTTCTCTTCATCTATTATTTAAATTCATACTTTAACTTTATTTAATATTTTATTAGCCTGAAATTCTTATCCATTTATATTAAACTTATTTAATGAAAGTAATTATATGTTTAAAATTAAATACGATAAGAAAATCATAATGAAAATGACTGAACATTAAATTTAAAAATGAAAATTGAGTTTAAAGATTAAGAAAAAATATTTTTATTTTGTAAATACATTCAGTGGTAAACAGATATTTGAATTGTTATAATTCAGGTAACCAAAACTATTTCAAATAGTAATTTAGTGCAACCAACTCCTTCTATTTACAGTAAAGTAACACATATCTGGATGTATTAAGAAAACGATAAAGAATAATAAAGTCTTAAATTTATTCTTTAAATTACTTTATCTGATGTATTCACAAAGTCGTAGTACGCTAACAGAAAAATCGCTGGAATTACGATAATTACTTTGTGTTGCCACTATGCGAAATGAAATTTTTGTCGATGAAATTTAATAATTTTTGCACATGAAAAGAAATTGCTTTAATGACTGTATCAAAATATACAAATGTTATACTTTTACTACAATTAAAATTAAATCTGTACCTTCTGCCATCTTTTAAAATGTTATTATCGATAAAATGTGTATTACTACATGAAATCTAAATTTAACAAATAAAAAGATAAGTATTCAACAGTAGATTTATTGTTTCAATTTATTTCTTTAGGTCAGTTTTAACATGTAATCAATGCTTGTTTGACAAAGTTTATCTGACAATCTAATTTTCATCATATCTAAGTAAAGTTATTTACACTAATCGGTTCAAATTTAAACACGCTCTTGATCCGTATTACACTTCTAACAAAAACTCTATGGTAAAACCGAACTTTGATAGGGCCCCTTGGCGATTTTTTTTGAAATCGCGCCAAAATGGCGCCAAAGCGCTAAGTTTGAAAATCGTTTGAAGATGGAAACGGTAAAAAACATGGCTTCCGTCGGGGGAGATTTTTTTTTGGAAGAAATAGGGTGGAATAAGGAGGAAAGCAGTTCCCTAAGGGAGGAACGGGGCAATCGGAAAGGAAGGTGAATGAACACTAACTTTTTTTTCTCCTGAAAAAAAAGGAGCGTTTTTAAGCTGCGTTAGTGAAGCAAGTGTGGATGTAAAATCGTTATTTTTTTATCGAGGGAATGGCAAGAAAGGGGAGAAGGGGATTTGATTTTTAGCGTGGATGTAATGCGTGGGATTACGTCCACGCTGCGTGGCACGTAATGCGTGGGATTAGATTGCATTGTGGGATTAAATATATTGCATGTAAAACATATGCATGTAAAATATATAAATGGTAAAATATATACGCTGCGTGGCACGTAATGCGTGGGATTAGATTTAGTAGGGTTACCAGAAAAAAAAATTGTATGGTTACTATAATAGGCGACTTATCGCCCAAAAAAAGTTAAAGCGCGCCAGGCCCTATCAAACTCAGGTTCAACCAACTCTATTTTACTGCTTTTTTTTTTTCTTCAAATATCCTATATTGAAGTTCTAATCTCAGTATCGGATTTCAATATCTAGGACTAGATAAAATTACATCGTTCAATACTATTTTTTACTTTGCCATACTTTCAGTATATTGTCAGGAAGTTGCGAAGAACTGCGCCATTATTGTAACCAATTAGATTTGTCACCATAACAGAGCAACATCACAAGACGAAGAACTTGCCCACAATTGATGCACACACTGAATATTCAAGAAATTCAAGAGTTTTCATTCTGGAATGCTTCAGGGACTCTTTGAAAACACTTTTCCTTTTAAGATTAGAATTATCTTGGTTTAGTTTTTCATCTATATTTACTGCGCCGGATCATGATATGGTTACATCGTAATTACATGGACGACAACTCTTGGTTTTCTTCTTAGGGAATCAGGATCAAAGTCTCACACGTCCAGAACATAGTTGCATCTTGTTTGGCGCAGCATAGCCAAATCTGGCTCTTGCGCCAATTACCTTTAGTTTCACTCGCTAAATTTCGACTTTATGTGATGATGCTTTATCTGATGCTGATAAATAGAGATAAATTAAGTTGCGATATGAAAAAAGGCTATTCAAAGCAAATATATTATAATTCTCGAATATTTTGAAAAAATTCACAAGCATGAAATGAGCATCAAATATGAATTTTTGTACCCTGATATTTTATTTCTTATCCTCGTATTTGATACAAAGCTTAACTAGCGGAACAAAAACGGTTTAACGAATTCATATAAGTAGAAGATACGAGACTACTTTTATTGCTGACATATTTGTTTATATCCGACACTTGTCTATTCGAAAAGAGGAATTGCTTTCCGGAATCTTACGTTACCTCTACACTTGTACATGAACATTGTTATTGATAAGGTTCAAAATTGTTCTAAGTTATTCACTTAAAACCTTAAAATTCAATTGGTGTTCCCTATACGAATATTAATAAATTGAATCCAAATTATTTATTTTGCTATATTCTGATTAGTAATTTATTCCAACCTTTTTCCTCAGATAAATGGATTATTCAGTAAAATGCGATACGAAGCCCTTAGATCTGTCCGTTAAGAAGAAATCTTCGGAGTTATATCGGAAAACTTTTCTTTCGAAGGACGAACAAAGCTGTGCGGAGAAGGTAACTGAAAAATTCAGAACAACAGAACAAAAAAGAATCCCAGTACCCTCCTGCGGAGAAAGGATTCCAAAAGGAAAACGTAAGCCTGTGAATTTATTCTCTCCAACCTTCCACAAGCAGCGCCTTTTTTAGAGAACACGTACATCAACGCATTCCATGCGATGAAGATATGAGAATACTTGAGCAATCCAACACTCATTCGTCTGCTGGAAACGGAAATCGACGAAAATCGTATATTTGTGAAAGACCGGATTTCGATACTTTATTAAATAGCAAGGAGATTGAAAAACATGTTAAAAAATCGTTAACCGAGCGTCTCAAAATCTGTTGCGGGTTTTGCGAAAAATTAATTTTAGTATCCAGTTTCGTACAGCACCTTAGAATCCATTTAGGAGAACGTCCTTTTTTGTGTGAAATCTGTGAAACACGATTTACACAAAAAGAGCATTTAAAAGCCCATGTAAGAATACACACTGGGGATGAGCCCTATCCTTGTGACCAATGTGATTTGAAATTTAGTACCACAAGTGAACTGAATAGTCACCACGTCGTGCATATAAAAAGGAAACCATACATTTGTCCAGTCTGTGGAGCAGCATTGACTCGAAACGGTGGTGTGAATAGGCATCGTAGAACTTCTTGTAGGAAACCTATTTTGAAATAGTGATTATAAGAAAATACGGAATTCAATTCAAATGACAGAAAATGCCCCGGCACAAACCATACATTTACATTTTCATTTACGTATCACGATACGTATCTCTCGTAATAATTACTTTTAAGTATTTAGCACGTTTAGAGAATGTTTTAGAAATTTTGATTGAAATAAAAATCTTCAAAAATAGCGTGTTAAAATTTTTAAAAAATTATGTTTGCATATTGATAGTTTTTCTTAATGAATATGACATTTTTTTTTGTAAGGATGTAAGGTTTTTATTGTGTGTGACATGGAACATTTCCATCAGAATGTTAACGAAGGAAACTTTCTCGACTTTTTGAAATGTAATGTTTATTAAGACACGTACAGTGGCTCAAACAATTGAGGATACACCTTACTTTCACTTGATAAATCCAACTTTTAATGAAAATAACACATTAACTGTGATGTCAGGGGACTGTGGCGGTGTGTGCAATTGCTGTTTACAATGAAAAAGACACCACATTTTGACATTACGTGCCGTGTGTTTCGGGTCGTTGTCGTGCTGAAATATAAAATTTCCATCTAAACCCAATTTTTGTGCACTTTCTTTAAGATTGTTGCGGAGTATGTCTATATAAAGGTTATGATCCATTATACCATCTATAAAAACTAAATTTCCTACCCCATTTGCAGCCATACAACCCCAAACCATGACGGAGCCACCACCATGTTTAACTGTAGGACGTAAATTTTTTGGATCCAAAGCGGTGTTCGGCGTTCTCCAAACGGTGTGACGACCATCGCTTCCAAAAATGTTGAATTTACTTTCATCACTAAATATAACTTTCTTCCAAAAGTTTTCTGTCTTCAACTGATGAGTTTTTGCAAACTCCAAACGCTTTTTCTGATTTTGTAAGCTTATGAAAGGTTTCTTTCTAGCTACTCGACTGCTATATCCAGCATGTCTAATCACATTTCTCACAGTTTCAGCACTTACACTTCTGCAGATTATTCGAGAAGTTTCTGCAGCTAGTTTGACTGCACTCAGTTTAGGATTAATCTTGATATCTTTTAAAATTTCCCTTTTAGCTACATCACTCAGAATACTTTTCCTTCCTCTTCCACTCTTATTTTGAATTAATCCATCGCGTTTAAATTTCCCAATGATTTTCTGGACACATGAGTGACTTCTACCGACAATTTCAGCTATTTCACGATAAGATTTCAACTTCTTAAATAACCTTAATATAAATTTTCTTACATCAATACTAGTCTCTTTCTGAGGAGCCATTTTCCATTTAAAATTACAGCTTTATATTCTCATAACCAACTTCAAAAGACAGAAATAACAGTTGAAAAAGTTTAGGATAAAATTTCCCAAACTTTAGTAGCAAGCAAAAAGAAATCAAGTGGTAGTTAAACAAAAATTTCATTTGTGTATCCTCAATTTTTTGAGGTAAAAATCTGCTTATGTTTATTTGAAATTCCTCTAAAAAGTTTTATTTTAGAATTTTGTCATTGATTTTTCTTTATTTTTACTGTTAATTAAACCTTTTGTTATGTCTAAGAATTAAAATTCGTTTGCTCCTCTGGTTAAGGTGTTATTTTGATTGAAAGTTGGATTTATCAAGTAAAAGTAAGGTGTATCCTCAATTGTTTGTGCCACTGTATATTGTATTATTTATACAAAATGAGAAAAAATGTCTTTATAATTTATGTTGTGTTACCTATGATTGTATTTGAGTCACAAATCACAATTAAACGATTTATTTATTAACTGTACAATCGAGTAAACATTTCTTTTCTACTTATTACTTCGTTATCAATGTTATAATTTTCCTGAGTTGTTAAAAATTTCTTAAAAATTAAATTCTTTTAAATTGCCGCTTCAGGCATAATATATTGAATTAGAAATACTTAATTTTTATAAATGTCATGTATGGATACTCAGTTTTCACACTTAAATATAACGGATTCAATTATTCTTTCACGTCTAAATAATTTAATATTAGTTAAAAATTATTTTAATTTAGACGTATTTTAAGGATTAAAATGCGAAATGTGTAAAGTTTAATACAAAGTAGTATTTCAACGAATTTTTTGAATCTTATAGTTTTGTTTTTATTACTGAAAGAGATAACATTGCATATATTTAAAGAAAACGTATTAAAATGTTAGTATGAATTTTATGAAAGGACTATTTAAGTTTGAACTGTTTATTTCACATATTTTTAAATAATTTTTTATCTTTTTAATAGTATAGTCCTATTTTTAAAAAATTATAAATTGAATTAATAGAAAGGTTTCATAAAATTATTTTGTTGCTAATGGCTCTCTTTATTGCATACTTTCACTGGTAGAGTATCGAGATTTTATACATCTTTTATTACAAATTTAATTAATCAAATTATCTTTCAAAATTAATTTGTTGCTATAGTGAATGAAATGTCAGATATCGATCCAGAAATGTGGGAGCTGTTTCTTCAGTCTGTGTATTGAATGAGTGCAACATCGAATATAAAACTCGATCCCAAAATATTTTTTGTGGTCATAGTCTAGAAGTTAGTTGAGGGAAATGTGTGAGCTGATCTAATGTTTAGATTCGTGATCCGAGTAAAAAATCTCCCTTTCGGAAAAATGAAGGTTGCTACGTAGCGTTTCTAATTCCCCCTGTCATGAGGGAAGTTGAAATGTGCATTACATTAAGTGTTGCTCTCGTTATTTGAGTATACATATCAATAATTCAAGTTCTGTGACCGATAGCTACTTTTATCGATTGATTAATTTTCAATTACAAAACTGGCATGAAACAAAGAGAATTTTTGTAAGGGATCGGAGCCTTACTTCTAAAAATCTATTCAAAGATTTGTAAAGATCCAAAATACAGTTTTATGAATTAAACAGCTAATATTTTGTTTTTTAAATAAAAAACGAATAATCTAATCTTTCATTCTTTGCTTGTTTTTTTTTTTTTTTTTTTTTTTCAATTATCAGATTATTTCCATCATTTGAAATATTTTATATTAAGAATTTATTCTTAAATATTTCTATTAACGAAGTAAAACATTAATTTAGTCATTCAAAATAAGAAAAAAAATCTCAGTCTCTAGTGTTTTGGTACGGTATGATCTAAGAGGGAGGATTCATTGCAGAATTCAATTAAGTTCAATGAAATGAATTATATATTCCTTTTTTGCAATCAACCCTAATTCCATCAACAAGAATAATTCATTATTTCAATCGCAGCAATATAGATCCCTTGTACCTACTCGTGAAGAAAACAGTTTATGAGAATAATCTGATTTCTTCTTCCCTAAGCGATGGTGTAGTTATTGAAAATCAATCCATCAAAAAAGAAAACGTGCCAGTGTCGGAACACGAGATTTTTGAAAGTTTTCATAGGAAAATATGAAAGTCACAGATCCATTCTATTCCCACTCTCAGACGCAAGTTCAAATAGTAATGGTGAACTCGACTGGCAATCCTGTCCACAAGAAGAGGTTAAAATATATCTCAGAGAATGAAATACTCGTATTCCAAAATGAAAATACAAAAGGAAGCCCTTATGCCTAAATCACTATGTAGTAGAACAATTGTGACTAGACTTGACGCTAAGGGACATAACCTCAAGACGGAAACATTGTAAAAAATAAATGCAGAAGAAAATTTACTTCTCCTGAGCTATTTATTAGTCCAGATGACTGATAAGGAATTTTAAGATATTAAATTTAATGTAAAACAGAAATTAATTTAAACAAGGAAAATACAACTGGAAAAGTTATTTTAAGTTGAAAGAAATAAATTAGATATTAGTTGCGGAATTTCAATTTAAAAACGGTAAAATAGTCAGTACGATGTGTTTCAGGAGGTTCGAAATCCGGTTAGATTATTGGAACGCCAAGATGCGACTCCTAAGATCAATTATCAGAATGGTGGTAAAACATCGTGCGTTTTGAAAATGTGGGTTACATAAAAAAGTTATAAGTAACATATTATTAAACTGAGGATCAATGAACATATAGCGGAAATAATCCCATCTCTTGTATGGCCGCGGACTCACGGCTGGCGGTTTTCGTCGAGAGGTGGATTTCATTATTGATGCCACTGAAGATCCACCGTATAGCCGAGGCAGATGCATGTCAAATCTGTCAGGGTCCAAAGTCCTCCCATTGGCGTGGTGTGGAAGTTAGGAGAGATGGATGCCAGCTCAGATGTCGTCCTCGTCACTTGACCGAAGTTCAAAATTTCAAGTTCCGTTGCCAATAGCCCTAGTGATATTTTTCTTTCCCATGGGGTTTACTAACTTTGGTAAACACGGGTGACGCACTCCCTGGATACCGTAGCGATCCTTTTCTATTTTCGACCCTCCCTCTTTGTCAACTAATTCATCTTTTCTTTTCAATTTCTTCTCGTCTAGACGAAAGTTAAATCTTGTTTGGCGCAGCAGAGCCATATCTGGCTCTTGCGCCAATAAATTTTACTTTCTCACTTGACCCTTGTCGATCAATCTTTTTTCATTGTTTTAAAGCCTAGATCACAGATTTGCCTTGTTTGGAGTAGTATGGCCACATCTGGCTCTTGCGTCAATGAAACTTCATTATAATCATCATCCATTGCCAATAGCCCTCGTGTTGCTTCTGCTGCGACATTAATAAAACCAAACCATCCCATTTCTGCTGAATATTATGATGAACGATTCGCATCAGAGTGTAACAGGTACGACATCGTAGTGAACAGAAGTCTCACGTGCGAGTACCTCAAAATAGTGTAGAAAACTGGGAAATAAATGTAATGAAAATTTTTAAAGTAAAATTAACTAACTAAATAAAATGTCATAATAAATAAGAGTAAAATATTATGAATAAATAAAATATAGTAAAAATTAATAAATAAATATAGTAAAATGTTATTTAATTTTTCTGTTTATTACAAGTAAAATGAATAGCGTACATTGTACTGAGGTAAGACTGGAACACAATGTTACTTATGTAACAAATTTAACCTGTTCACTTATGATGGCCTCGATAGCCCATTGCACTGGTCACATAGTCACTACCTTTTGATGGAGAAGTGGAGGTTTCCCGAATAGCTTTGAAATATTTACTGTTTTTGAGGATACATTTGCAGAGTGGTCTAGCTTTCTGAATCAAAAGTCGAAATTTAAGCCATCAGTTCAACTGGCCCTCCCTCATGTTTGAAAATTTCCCAGTATAGGCAATATTTTAAAGAATTGCTTTTAAAGACAAAAGGTGTGGTTCCGTCATGGTCACAGACTCGCGACCGGCAGTTTTCGTTGAGTCGGGGATTCGAGCCTTGATACCACTAAAGACAAGACGTGTAGCCGGGGCTGATGCACGCTAAATCTATCGAGACCCAAATTCCTACCATTGGCGTGCATTGGAAGTTAGGAGAGGAGGTACTAAGATGTTGTCCTCGTCACATGACCGAGGTTCTAAATTACGAAATCCATCGCCAATAGCCCCGTGTTGCTTGTAGTGTGAAAATTAAATCAATTCATCCCATTAGCCTACGGCGGTAAGCTGTCACTTAATTCCGTCTCCTGACGAGTCGTGATTGCCATGCAAAGTATCTCCATTTTGTTGGATTCTGCAATTCGGAGGATTCAATGACTTGTGACTGACTCCGTCGTTGTGATTGGTGACTCAGAAATGACTCTATACAGGTTTGAAAGTGAAATGTTTAGCGAATAACTTCAGTAATTTTTTAAATATTTTATCAATAATTTTTATTATGATTTTATTTGCATTTCAATGGCCATCGGAAAATAAAAATAAGCAAAAGATGCTATAAATTCTTATTTAAATTTTAGTTTTTAGTTCATCAGATGCACAATATATCACCATTATAAAATAATATTGGGAAGAAAGTTTTTACATGAAATTAAAATGTTTGAATGTTGAATATTTTTGTATTCTTTATAAAATGCAATCTTTGAATGAAATTATTTTTAACAATTTTATAAAATTCAAAATACAAAATATTTGACAAACTATTAGGACTCGATTGTAATAAAGAGCTAAATAATCATAATGGGTGTGTACTACATGCAAATAAGGAAGTAGAATTTGCATTTTACGAATGCGTTTTCATTTAATTTGAAGAAAAAATTCTAGACTAAAAGGAAATTGGAAAGGATGATTTAACAAAAAGTAATACATCATTCATATTTGAAGTAGAATGAAATTCATACTCTTTTAAACTACAACCTTGAAAAATGTCTTTTATAAAAAAAAAAACAAGAAAATTACTATTATACTTAATTATTAATATACTTAATAATCCTTCGAAGAAAATTACAAGCATTTAAAATCATTTTCAATGTGAATTTAGAACGAGTAAACATATTTATTGAAAATATTATATTAATTAGTTTAAGAAAAAATATGCTGCTTTATTTAAATAGATGTAAATTTCCTTAGTTCAATGAGGTGGTCTAATATTTTGTTTTTCATGTTCAACTATTAAATAGAGTAGACAATTTTATTAATACTGGTTAAATAATGAATGCTATAAAAAAGCTAAAATTTATAAATCAGATAACCACAATGACAGTTTACTCAAAATGTTTTAAATTCGTGTTTAATAAATCATTATTTTAATATTTAATGTTATTCTCTTGTATACCTTCGATAATGTTATCATATTCAGAATTCTGAAATGTTTATTATTCTTGTTATCCTATAGAATTAAATACATAAATGTGTTCCATTCAATTTTAATATTTCGGTAATTTACACAATTTGATTACTAAACATGTTAATGCTACATCGTATTTTTAATTTAAAAAAAATCACTTATTGCTTATAGTAAGAAGTTATTTCTTGAAGAGAGAAATATATGCAACCTAATTTCTAAGTAATTTTTTTTATTCATATTTAATAAAAATAATAAAATTTCTTTCAGGTTTTATAGCAATTATATTTCTGTGTAAGATTTTCCTTATAGTAAGAAGTTATTTCTTGAAGAGAGAAATATATGCAACCTAATTTCTGAGTAATTTTTTTTATTCATATTTATTAAAAATAATAAAATTTCTTTCAGGTTTTATAACAATTATATTTCTGTGTAAGATTTTCCTTTTTGAAAGAGATGTAGAGATCTGAGTCATAAATAATTATTCAAGAGTTTTTATTGAAGGTATATGTTTGTTAATTTTAGAGTAAAACGATGCTTATCAAATGTATTAAGAGAAAAAAAAATAATAAGAGGCATAAAATCCCCAAAAATTACAGCATTCGATTGCCGGCGATAGATTCTATTCATTTCTTAGTTGCCGTTTCACTCCAACAATTTTCCAATAGGCGTTTTCAAAGATGCCAACGGATGCCCAAACTGACATGCCTAACCAACAGCCCATCAGACCTCCGATGTAGCTGAAGAGCTCCTCCGTCTAAAATGACATACAATAGACTTAATACACATTTCCAGAAATAATATGAAAATGCAGGTGGGGAAATTTACCCACTGGCATTTGAGACATTATAACACATCAATTGAAAAGTCCCCGGCCTGACACATAGATGTCGCTACTAGAATTAAATCCATATGTATTTTAGTTAGCCCTAACCCTCAAAAGATGCGTGTATAAATTTGACAGCTGTCGGATCATTAGTTTGTGAATTATCACATTTTGAGTGAAGCAACTTTTGTTATTGTGAAAAAAATGGATAAAAAGGAATTTCGAGTATTGATAAAATATTGCTTTTTGAAGGAAAAAATACAGTTGAAGCAAAAGCTTGGCTTGATGCCCAGTTTCTGGACACTGCCCCAGGAAAATCAACCCTCAAGGATTGGTATGCTAAGTTTAGACGTGGTGAAATGAGCACCGAAGACGGTGAACGCCCAAAAGAGGTTGTTACCGACGAAAACATTAAAAAAATCCACAAAATGATTTTGAATGACCGTCAATTGAAATTGAATGAAATAGCAGACACTCTAAAGATATCAACTGAATGTGTACATCATATCATTCACGAATATTTGGGTATGAGAAAGCTCTATGCAAAGTGGGTGCCGCGCGAGCTCACTTTTGACCCAAAACAACGACGAGTGGATGATTCGGAGCAGTGTTTGAAGATGATCAAGCGTAATAAAGCCGAGTTTTTGCGTCGATATGTGACAATGGATGAAACATGGCTCCATCATTTCACTCGGAAGTCCAATCGACAGTCATCCGAGCGGACTGCACACGATGAACCCACACCAAAGCGTGGGAAAACGCAACAGTCGGCTGGCAAGGTTATGGCGTCTATATTTTGGAATGCGCATGGAATAATTTTCATTGAATACCTTGGAAAAGGAAGGACCATCAACAGCGACTATTACATAGCGTTATTGGACCGTTTGAAGGACAAAATCGCCGAAAAACGGCCGCATTTGAAGAAAAAGAAAGTGCTGCTTCACCAAGACAATGCACCGTGTCAGTGAAAACGACGGCAAAAATCTATGAATTGGGCTTCGAATTGTTTCCTCCTCCACCGTATTCTCCAGATCTGACCCCCAGCGACTATTTCCTGTTCTCAGATCTCAAAAGAATGCTCGCTGGGAAGAAATTTTCGTCGAATGAAGAGGTGATCGCCGAAACTGAGGCCTATTTTGAAGCAAAGGACAAATCGTACTACAAAAATGGTATCGAAAATTTGGAGAGTCGCTATAATTAGTGTATCACCCTTGATGGGAATTAGGTTGAATAAAAAAAACTAATTTTGCCAAAAAAATGTGTTTTACTATGGTAGGCCGGGGACTTTTCAATTGACCTGTTATTAAAGCATATTATAACGCTATACGATTCCACATATCCCATTCCCACTAATTACAGAAATTTCAAACAGATTGGTCAAAAAATAAACAAAATATAAATTTTTTGAAACTTATGTTATAAGAATCATTAAAAATTGATTAAATGTAAATACCAATGAAACAGACGTTTAGAACAAATCAGAAAATGTCATTATTTGTCACATGATACGCAAATTATTTTAAATGTTTGGGGAAGGAAATTCAGTAATTTATTAGGAAATTACTTTGAAATCGGATTTTAACATTGGTTTCGTTTTCTGAATGAAACATATTATTAAAGTAAAACTAATTCTACTCTTTTCTACAAAAAACAATTATTTTTAATCACAATTATGTAAAGGTATTAAGCATATGGTAAGGCAGAATATAATTCAATATAGTTCATTCCTTCTATGTCAGGAATTATTTTATTCTTATAACAAACATTACGCGATGGTTCCCTTTTCCGGCAGTGGTCGCAAAATGTTAATTACGAATTTCATATAGAAACTCTTGCCATATATTTATGTACTGAAAAAATTGAATTCTAATTTCAGCCGTGTTTTGATCTTATGTAGAGAAAAGAATTCCACTTCCAGTAAATTTTGGAGCATTTGCACTGAATTTTACACAAAGGCTTAATAGTAGTGATAATGGGGTACCCGAATTAATAGAAGTTTTTTTTTTAAAAAAAAAGCAGAATCTTTCATAAACCCCTTAATTCAAAATTAACAACTCTTCAGTAGATCTTTTTAAGGCTAAGGCATTTGAGCATGAGCCTCTTTCAATTTTTACCGTATTAAATCAATTAACTCAGAGACATATGAAAATATAAAATTGTTTATTAATTTTACATCCGTCACAAGACACACACAAAGATATGGCTTGCAAATTGAGTTTCCAAAAATAATTTATGTCCTTCGTAAAATAAAAATTTAAAATAATGCTTGAGTTATTTGCTGTTTCTGTGTGATATAAAAAAATTAATATCCTGAAATTACATATTAAAATACAGAAAAATTACTGTTTCATAATTTTTGAGAAATTTAAAATAAATAACACAGTTTTCATAGAATTATTCGAAATAACAGAAATTTTTTTTATTGAAAATATATGTGGAAAAAAAAATTATTAATAATAATTATAACTTTTTTTTTAATCTTTCGTATACTGGCTTTTCATCTAGAATTTTTACTAAAAATTACTGGATCAACATTTGTATAATAAGCTCAACACTTGTTTTTAAGAATATACCAGCATTTGTGTTTAAATATTAAAAATATCACAATTAAGGAACTTTCAGCACTTAAATCCTAAAACTTCAACATTAAAATAGTTTTTTTTTTTCACAGGTGTTGGGATTTTTCTTACAATCTATTTGATTTACACTAAAATAAGCTGCCCCATTTATTTTTTTTATCAAAATAAACTAAAAAATAATTCCACGACAGACATGATTCTTCATATTAACCATTGTCCCATAAACAAGAATTTTTGAAACATGACCGATTGAACATGAAAGTGGCCAACACAATTTGTTTCAATCTTTCGTTTTTAAAGATAAAGTCAAAATTCTTCGCGTATCATTATTTTTGAAAAAAACATCGCAAAGTGGAACTTACACCATAGAGTGGATTATGCTTCATCACATTCACTTCTGTCTTCTCCAAGTAAACCGCCACTTTGATAGTATCTCTACAAAAAAGAGGAAGGAGGAAAATATTAGTGAAGTCTCATCATCTGTACGCGTCTAATGGTAACGCAGGACTTGTCGGAACTGGTTTGAATCAAGCAATGTATTTGGTTATCAAGTTTCGTGACAATAAAATAGGAATATGGCTGTATAGCTCAAAAGACATTGATTTCATGATCTAAAAAAATGATAGATTCCTGTATAAAACAATAACAAAACATAATCTATCCTTGAATATTTAAAAGAAAAATTGCTGCATCACAGATTTAAAAATATCTATGATATATGTTCTTAAGCAAAATACAAAAAAAAAAATTACATAAATTCTTGAACTTCAATTAGTTTGCTTTACTGTTCAGTTGGAAAAAAAAGACAGTCATTGGGATTCGCACTGCAAAAATGAATACATGTGAATTTGTTTTTGTTTCCAAAGAAGTTTAATCTTCAAAACGGAAGTATAGAAAAATTTTCACGAATTTTGATTAAAAAGAAACACATGTTAATTATAATTTATAAAAAAAAATTGAGCAGCTCCTTTTTCCTTTATGTAAGTACCTCATATTTATTTATATAGAATAAATCTTTTAAAAATGCATTTGAATAGTATCGATTTATACTGTCTGTCTATAAAACATATTTCTTCAATAGAGAGAATACATTGTAATTCCCCCTTTTCTTGTTTGTATGGGATGATACTCTTCTTACATTTATTTCAAAATGTTTCATTACTGCAAAATAGTTTACTTTTTTCCAAAATATTAATGGATAGGCAAGGGTTTGGTGGTACAATATGTGAACAATGGCAGTTTCATTGTCAATGACAGTTTCATCAAGAAGCATTGACTTCCCTGAGCTAGCAACGAGCATGAATAATGGATGAAAACTTTACTCACAGCCCTGAGTCTCGTATGATAGCCATTGAAACAATCATTTGGGAGAAACATGAGCTTCCAATCCATTTGCAGTTACTCGGACATTGGAATTTCAACTCAAGTATTTTATTACGTCGCTTATTTATGCAATTAAATAGTGTTGCTGCTGTGGACTTTATCAAGCTGCAAGTAATATCTTCATAAAATAATACCTTCAATTACCGGGCTCATCAAAAATTCCTAAAAATAAACATACATTAGAGTGAATGTATTGGTACTGTATGAACCGATGCAATGTTATACGCTTCAAATTATCATGGACATAAAATCATTCCCATCTCAAATACTCATTATTTTTTGTTCATTAGTTTAAAGTTCCTCAAACTGTTTATTTCACAGCATCGATGGCCCATTTTTTCACCATCAAATACATTTCGGTAGGGTTAAGAAATGCCTTCCACCATACTACAGTATGGTAAATTTAAATCGATGTTTGAAAACATTTTTGAAAAAATTCTTGCTCGACATTATTTCCAAAATTTTAAGTAATACTGTTCAGGAAAAACAGTTTTCATTTCTTTTAAAGGTTAATAACATTTTCTTGATTCACTTAAGCAATTTATGAATTTAGATTTTAAAAAAGTAATCAATATTTTTCCCAAAATTGTAATAATTTTTGTATGTTTAACCAGTTTAATCTTATTAAACAAAATTAGAAACATCAAAAGAATCACATCATTATCTTTAGAAAATTTTCATAAAGATATCTCTTTTTGAGTTACAACAAAACTTTTTGAGTTCTTTATCATTCTTGTCATGTATATATATATATATATATATTATTATTATTATTATTAAAACACATCAAAATAAGAAAACAATTAAAATCCAAAATCAAGAAAAGAAAACATCTTTCGAACTATGTAAAAGAGAAGAATAAAAATTGAAGCAAATTTGAAACTAAATGAATAATTTGAGTACCCAATATATTTATATACATAAGCAAAATAGAAACACCTAAAAATCAAAATGTGGAAGGATTTACTAAATAAATAATGGCGTATAATATTTTAAAAATAAGTATACCTGTTGATTCAGGAAAGTAGGGAAAACCTTAATAAGTAATAGTGCGCACCAATACAAGTAATGTTCATTAAAGAATGTATGGCCTATTATGAAACGCAAACACGTTATAGAGTTTCAAAACATTAAAACTGTTTTCTGTTGTGATTTCTAGAGAGAATGTTTGCGTATGCAAAAATAACCAGGAGTGGAAGAAGAAATGCTAGTTGGCGTCCGAGAGACGTCAGCCTTGTGGATTAATTCCATGATGCAACCATTCTAACAGTTGTAATGTAAGCGATAATTGCGCTTTTTAGTTAACCTGAAAAGGCGGACACATATTTTATTGTCGGAGCTGCAAGCGCAAATCTCACAGAGACATCACGAGTGTACAAAGAGTGTTTTCACCTCAGACAGTTGAACAATTCGAAAACATATGTGAGCTTGCAACAACCACTGTACGAAATGAGATCATTTCGTGTTTTCCGATTTGAGGCAATTCGTGCCAAATAGCAGCAAATCAAATAACTACAAAG
This sequence comes from Nephila pilipes, assembly GCA_019974015.1. Lineage (NCBI taxonomy): Eukaryota > Metazoa > Arthropoda > Arachnida > Araneae > Nephilidae > Nephila > Nephila pilipes. The sequence goes on along the minus strand of BMAW01070823.1, from coordinate 49,034 downwards.
TCACGAGCTGTTGGCCATTGCTTTTGTGGGCCACAATCCACTACATGATGGGCTCTAAAGGATGAGATGTTGCATCCATGCCTTTTTTAACGAACTTGATGAAAGTCGGTAAAGAAAATAGCCGTAGTTCCACGTCCAAAACATCAAATCTGTTGTAAGGAAAATAATCGAATTAGATTCTAGAAATTGGCTATAAAAGAAGATAGATTTCTGAAGTTATGATGTTGATAAATAGAGAAAGATTTTATTCATTTGATATCATATTCTTCGTTATTAATGTATATTTTGTTTGAATAAGGAATCTGTTTAGAATGAACATGTCATCAATTCCTTAATGGTTGTGGGGCTTAGAACAACTAAGCAAATGCAGGATATCCATTGCATAGGAACCGTAATGAACCACAGATACTTACTTAAGTCCTCCATAAAGAAAAGTCATTTTTATGAATCAGAAAAGACAATTTCATTGGATATTGTTTCAAGAAAAAGAGCACAAGGAAATCTGTATAGGATGCAAGCGTATGGAAAGTAAAAGGGCTAGAAGAAAATCCGAAATTCAACCATCACAGAAGTAAATTCATCGACTTTCTACGAAATCAATGCTACTTGATACTGAATGATGAAGACGGAATTTCAAAATTCATATTCCTTATTTATACGAGTGGTTGATAGACTCAGCAGCTTTGTAACATTTTTGTTTATATGGGAATTTGTACATATACTTAAGAAAAATTACCGACATCATCTCTTACAAGTGATGATAACGGTACGTCAGAAATACTTGGGGTACGGGGATATAATTATGCTATGGCGAAACTGATTTTGTTCAAATATATTTGAGAAATATCTTGTCGGCACCTAACATGCGTCGTAAATTAAATTGTGGTGCTAATATGGAATTCGTAAAGTATACAATTGTTTGGCATGAAAAAGATAAGGTTCTACGTAATCAAAAGAAGAAATATTTTAACTATTTCTTGAGTATAAAAATTTTGTATTCTTTTTGGTATGCCAGCAAAGCGTTTCGAATCTTATAATTGAGTGTTTCCATAAATATGCCATATTAATTATTGAATTGGTTAAGAGAGTAGATTTGTAAATGTAAATCTTTATTTATTAACTAGAATTAGTAAGCATTGTATTATGCCTGTTTCAGAAAACTTAATTGATGAACCAGAATCATGCACAAGTTTTAATATTTAAAATTATTTATTTTAAATATCATGTTCTTATGCTTACGAATAATGTGAGAGATGTTCTATGGTAAAATAATTAAACAGAGAGTTAGACTGTTTGTCTATGATTGAGGCTTGCTCTAGATATGCTCTTATGCATATGATTAAAATAAATCTTTTTCCCCCTATATTAAAGAGTATCTTGCTTTTACACAAAGCCAGTTAAATTAAAATATAAAATGTATTGGCATTGGATGATTATATATATATATATATATAAATCGAACGGAAAGAAAGTTGCGGACTTTTCATGGATTTTTCCATGTGACCGTCACTCCCGGCCGGAAGGGGAAAATGCGCAAGAGCTGCAATCGGATGCGTTTGAAGAGGAATTGGTCTGCATACATATTCAGTTACCTGTGGAGCCTGCTTTGTAGACAAATTGGGAATTGTTGACAGAGTGAATCTGCTGGAGATTCGGTCTAAATGTAGCGGAACTGTTGCGAAGAGTCTGTCTTTGGGGACTCTGTTGAGGAGATCGATCGGTGGATCGACTAAACGCTGTCGACACTTGAAGTGGAGCGTGAGGAAATAATTTGCTAACAAGCAACTTTTATATGCTGGCAATCGTCGGATTCTACCCTGGAAGTGCGGAACATAACTGCGAAGGCTGTCCATAATGAAGAGTAATAAGCAGGTGAGCTGAACATTGCTGAAACAAGTGTGACTGTACTTAAAGTATGTTTTGCTCCTGTATGTGTTTCATTGAATTGTGCAGTTGCTGTGTATCTTTTATTGTCCAAAATGTGCTACCAGTATGTTGTCTTGAAGATTTACGAATAAATCGTCATTTTTCGTTATCTACCGAGTTGGTAAAGATTTTCACTCCCCACACACCCACAAGAAAAGGTTTCGTAATATATATGTGTATATCTATATCTATCTATCTATCTATCTCTATCTATCTATCTATCTATCTATCTATCTATCTATCTATCTATCTA
>BMAW01070823.1:868-46845 GCA_019974015.1 Nephila pilipes | reverse complement strand
CTATCTATCTATCTATCTATCTATCTATCTATCTATCTATCTATCTAAAGATATATATATATATCTTTTTTGATTCCTACAGCAGCAGGCAGCGAATCCGGAATTTTCGCCCTATGTTGTTTCTTTCAATAAATGTACTTTCGCGTGAGATGTCCATATTTGAGTAGGAATAATCGGCGACCACCTAAGAGGATACTAATTTCTGCCAGAATGCGTTTACAAAGGAAAATTACTAGACTGGCTGCCAGTCATGTTGGTAGATGTTTCTACTGATTTTCAAAGGGCATGCGGTTTCATCTCAAAGGAGCTTCAGCACATTTCGGGCGAGAGTTAGTTTTAAATATTTTTAAAAACCGGAAAACTCACAAACGAATCATTGAAATAAGGGTAAAAATATTTTTTAAGAGGCGGAGGGGGAAATAATTTCGCAGAAGCCTTCATTATTTTCCGCTCTTTCAGATGCACTTTATTGCATTCAAATAGATCAAATAGTAAAAGATTTGAGAATGAAAGTCGAAATTCCACACGTTTAACATTAAGCTGACGAAATCAAAATGGCGGGTAGACGGGATCCTTAAGAACTTTATACTGGGGCACTAAAATATTCCAGTGGATCTCTAGTTGACCCGCGAGTCATAGGAAGATGACCACCAGTCTAGAGCATTCTATAGCGTTTCTCCTTCGCCACTGTTCTTCTTACAAAAAGTAAGTGGTCTCTCTTTAGAACAATTATTGTAAATATTCACTAAAGTTGCTTTTTAACGCATACTCTATTCTTGCTCTTTCTTTTCGTATTCTCGGTTTTACTGTTTTGCGCTCTGTCGCGAGTAAATTAAAATTGTTTGCTTCTGTGTGAACTACTAACTCTTAAAGTTATTCCCGTTATTTTCTGAATCATTATGCATAATTTTTTCTTAAAATTAACTTATTTAACTTAGAAGAATTGTTAAAATTCTGTTAATACTTCATGTATATATATATGATGTAATTGTCCTTTAAGAATATATTTATATTACAACGAAATCTTAAATAATTATTTTGATTTATATTATTGGGGCGAAAAAAAGTGTATTTATTAAGAAAAACAAAATTAAATGTTTGACTGTCACTTACTTTGCAGACTCTGTTTGCTAAAAATAAATAAAAAAAAGTGTTATCAAACAGCATTACACACAATAAAATTATGAGAAATAACATATTTAAAGCAGCATATTTCAAATTGAGAGCTTAAAACAAAATGCATCCATGTGCTATGAGGAATTATCAACCATTGCTTAAGTTAGCTAGAGATAGAAAAACTTACTGATTCAAATTTTTTCGTTGAATCTTTCAATGTGAAAGAATACTTCAATTTTCTGTAAAAAGAACAAAAAAGAAACAAAATTACATTGGTTGATTTTAAAAACAAATATAAATATGATTCAATTCCGTTAAAACAAAATTCGACTTTTTCAATTTTACAGTTTAGATGTCCAATACTTTTCTCCATATTAATATGCTAGATATTATTATCACAAATATCATAAAAAAATATATGGATTACTGATAATAAATATCATTAACTTCACGTCCAACATACAACAGTACTGCCATATTTACTGTTCAAAAAAGAATTAAATTCAAATATTTAATTTAATTAATTTTAATAGCTTGTGCGTTGGGCTATTCATGATTTTCTCGTCACTTACCTTGAGGACTAATTGAAATTGATTGCATGAAATAACAATTTCTTCCCAGCCAAAATGAAACGTGATTATGTTAATTAAATGCAGGAGGAAATAAAGGGAAGTAAGTCAGATATAGTAATACATAAGTAAAGAAAAATTTAAAGGATAGAGGAAGAGTGTGGTTAACTCTGAATATAGTTCTAACAAGAGGCCGATTATATCAAGAGTAGTTACTGGCTATAGCTGTCGTAAAGGATTTGACAGATAAAAACAACCCCAACTGGAAGGGTTTGGTAAGAGTGTATTATTTCAATAATATTTGAATTAGTGGATTAATCTTAGAGTCCAGAGAGAGTTATAATCCATTAAATATTATATTATAGTAATTGTTAAGTAAATAGTTGAGTTGGAACAGACTTATTACTTATCTTTGAATCAGTTATTGACTTGGGGATCAGTTATATTTAAACATACTATGGCACAAGAGTCATGTAGAAGTAACTCAAGGTTACAAGTTTATTTTATTTAAATACTAATTTCCAAAATACATTTGGTTTTATTCATTACCTTGTGAAACATTCTGTATGTAGCCTAATTTTTATTCCAAATTTCGTCTGAAACAGATGCTTAGTTTCAGAAATTTAGTAACCAAATTACGAATCATGCATAATTTACTCAAATTATGAAGTAGAAAAATCGGTATTACACCTGAATACACAAAGAGTTGTGAAAATAAATGATAAACTATCTTCAATAATATGAAAAAGTAGATTTAAATGTCCTATCGACGCTCTAAGATTTAATTTTATTAACGATTTACGAAAACTTACTTTTTAAAAAATTTCAGAAAATTACTTCTACTTGTAGTATATTCTAGGTGCGGGTTATATATTTACACTACAACCAAAAATGTCTTAATAATTTAGAATCAATCTTGAAGCTTTGATAAGAATTTAATTATGATAAAAATGATTTAAACAAAGTCCAAAAGAGGATGTTAAGAAACTAATTATTATTTTGTTTTCTCTCCCTCTCTCTCTCTCAATTATATATATATATATATATCAATAATTTATCTCTCTATATATACATATATCAGTAATTTAAAGTTAATTATGTATATATATATATATATATATATATATATAATTAATTAACTTTAAATTATTGAAAAGAAATATACTGTAATAAAAATTGTTTAAATATTGCTCAAAAGGTTTTTGTAAAGAAAAACACGACTGATCCTTTAAGATAAAAAAAAAATGCCTTTAAATGGTTAGAGCTTACTATTTGTAATATTATTGCGTTTGAAAATATAAATTATTAAGGACTCATAAGTAATTTTGTAAGTCAAAGAAAGCAAACATTTATAAGAGCGGTAAAACTCAGTTCTACATAAACGGCAGCAGAATGTTTTCCTTTCATGCTATAAAAATATAGAAACCATAATTTTAATCAAAACAACTCTATAAATGGAGCTATTAATAATGTTGTGTAATACATTTTTTATAATAAACTCATTTAAAAAAAACAATATATTTTCAATATCTTTGGTCTGGGAATCCTATGTTTAGGTTATATAATCACTAACAAATGAAATTAGATATAAAGAAAGAAACTACTTTTAATTTTAAAGGAGTTAACACGATTTTTTATTTATGATTTAGAAATAAAGAATCATTTCCAGAAAAATATTATTGAAAAAAAGTATCGTAAATTATTCACTTCAATAATTTTTTTTTAATTACAGCGCTTTACATTTAACAACATTTTAGAGAGTTGTATTATCATGCTTTTTAGATTTGACTGTGAAATTACGTTAACTTTCCGTTATCAGAACACATCTTTCCTTTATGTAGCAATGACTTTAAAACAAAAACTTTGTTAAAGTGTTTATTATAGTGTTTACTATTACACCCTAAAATATCAAAGGAATTTTTTTTTTTCAAAAAAAAAAAATACTAATCACTACTTACGAAGGGAAAATTCTAATTTTTACAGAATAAAACACACACAGAAAGCGGAATTTTTTTTCCAATAATTTAATAATAAGTAAATTATTAAAATTATTTTTTTAGTAATTTAATAATGTTATAAGTAATACTTTTCGTTATTCATACCATTGATGCGTCAATGTAATTTCACGGTTTGGAAACGTTAATCCCTATAGGAATCACAAATCAGTGAAATAACTGATGGGAGAAATGTGCACTATAATTCCTTGGATTTGTTTTGAATATAACTCTTGTCATACATCTAGATTTACTGATAAAAATCCAATAATGTTTTGGCATTTTTGGGCTAATACTATATTTAAATACCCCTTTAAAAACTGCTTGATAGGTGTGAGTAATTGTGATCAGAATAAAACTCTTATCTTTTTCGCCTCGAAATCACAATAATTTTCAGTCTTCTAAAATTCGGTCAGACACATATATCATTGCATGAGTAAAATATAATTCTCGTAAATATATTTTTCGTCTTAAATTTTTCGCCTTGGAAGTTTACACGAAAAAGATGTACTTATTTTAGAAATAGCAAACCTAAAGCTCATATTTCTATAAATACTTCTCTTTTAGTGATTACGAACACTGAGTTGCGAGGGTCTCATTTATCAAGTGCTATGTGTTTGCCTTGCTAGATTAGAATCTCTTGAAAAAACAAAGCAAGACTGAATGGAATCAATGGTTTATGCACCTCAAATACTGATGTTGATTGGATTGCCATCAGTTTTAAGATAATAAAGTATGTAATAACATAGGTACATAGTTTTGGATTATTCCTCAAGACCCCCGCTGTTTTTCCAACAAAAAATAAATTTACACAAACACCTATCATTATTTTCTATAAAATACCAGGAATATTCAACTGTAAGAAGCTTGTGACTTTGGACTATTTTAATTCTGGAAAAATTTGTCTGAGCTTAAAATATGAAAGAAAAAGGTTCTTACACATTTATAATTGGAATAAATGTGATTAGAGTAGCTTTATTTCTCTTTACTTCTTTTAAATATGATCGCAAATTTAGTCATAGAGATGTTTTTTAAACCGTAGCATTTTGTTCTAGCATAAGCGCTCTAGTTCAAATTTACATGAAGAATACTAAGAATTTTATTCCCTTAAATCGGATAAAAAGCATTTTGTTAAGCATTTATAAATATCCGTAAAGGGCGTTACTATTCATGCTTTCCTATTGCAAATAATTCGATATAAAAACCAACGTTTTTATATGGTGGCAAAGTTTATTAAAGAAAATTATTGAAATATTAGTTAAAACTGTTAGTTATTTTTAACTTTAAAATTTACTTAAAAAGAGACATCTGTGAGCGAATTAAAAAATTCATAATACTCATAAAATCAAAACATGCATTTGAAAGTTTGTAAGTCATTCTATTAAAAAAAATGGGAACCAGAATTCAGAAAAAAATATTGTTATAAGATACGGGGGCCAAATATTAGAATCTTTCTTTCTTGCCAATGATTACTGACTAAAAGTCAGCAACCCTTACTATCTCGGAGATAGTAAAGGGGAGATAGTATCTCCCCTTTGTGAGTACAAAGGTTTTACGATACCTCATGCGGCGTGGAGAGTGCCCGGTGTTCCCAGAGGGGGAAAGAAATTTTTTCTTCAATCCTAAAAGCGCCGAGAGGAAAGAATATTTGGACTTATTAAAACTATTGAAATATTAGTTAAAACTTGTCGCAAACGTCTAAATATTGCATTGTTAGGCGAGTACGAACGATTCCCAAAATTTCAGAGCTCTAGCTTGATGAGAACTTGGTTAAATTAACGATAGAAAATTTGATGACACACTGATACAAACACACACACCAAGTGAAATTCAGAAAAACGTTTTAATTAATAAAAATGCAATACAACTCATACGTTCTTAATTCATAAAATGCAATCTTATTTAGGAATTTTGAGTAAGTTTTAAGTATCCAATTAACATATGCTGACTCGCATTTGATTTAGGATAACTGCGCTCCAACCGTTCATTTTTTAAAATACCAATTAATACAAAATTGACTTAAATAATTTTATATACATCGTGATCTATCACATAAACCGCGTTCATAATTTCTGACCAATGCTAAAAATCCCTCTAGCATTTGAATTGAACAGTCGAGTTATATTAGGATCATTATTCAGATGAATGTAATATATTTTGAAAATCAAGAGTAGAAGATGTGTTCAAGTTTACAATTAGAATATTTTTGTGTTTGAATTCAAACGCAATGCTTTCGATAAAACCAACTAAATTAATCAAACCAGAGAATTTAAATCATCTCCGAGCCACTAGAATTTCAAAGTTTATTAAGAGCAACAGAATTTCTGTATATTTAGTGTTTCGCTTATCCTAGAAAATCGACTAAATATTTTAAATGTGATTCTAGGTCAAATATTGCATCATTTTAATAATATAATGTTTTTAATATAGTTTTGAGATGAATATTAGGTTTATTTTTTCTTACTCTCTGGAAAATTCCTTTTTCCATCCAATAGAGAACCCTACTCTACAAAACAATTTACTTCAATACAAAAACTTTTTAAGATATTTTTTTTTAAAATTTACAGTCACTGATTGAAAAAATAAATTAGGAAAATCTTCCAAAAATATTTAAAAATAATAATGTTTATCATCAATGTTTTTCATTACGCCAAACAATTGCATGAGGTCACAACCGCTGCACACCTTTCCAATCAGTCCTATTCTGCCACCCGAGAACTTCCCCAACTTGACCATCCAAATTCATTCCAATTATTAATTGCTATACTGCAACATGGGGCTATTAATCTCCTTCTCTTTATTTTTCTATTTGATACCCATGCCAGTGCCGTTCTTGTGTTATTATTTGATTGAACTCTAAGTACATGTTCAAGGTCATTTTTTTCCCAAATTTTTGTGGAAATAGTTTTGGTAAATGGTTTTGTTGAACAATTCAGAACTTGAAATTTTATCAGACTTGTATATTTTGAGAATCTTTCCGATGCACTAAGTTTGAAAAGCTTTCAATTCCTTTTCTTGTGATTTAGAAATTTACAATAATGTCACATAGTGAAAGATTATGCTGCAGGAAATTTGAAACTAGTAGCTGCTGAAAATGAATTTCGTAGGTAGATGTCGTGAGCACTAGCACAAGTAAAGGGACGAATGGAAAAAACATGATGTCAATTCTACATTCTTCAGAAATAATAATCTACCAACATGTTAAAATTAACTCGGCCTTTATTTATAAAATTGATATATCTTTGTTCAAACTTTAAACATGCTTTAAAGAATTGAAGAATAAAAATTATTTCCAGAAACCTTTATTAGATATTATTTATTGTTAATCCTGCATTATAGTCTATAATGCATTTTTAAAACGATAACAGTGAAGACAAAGACATTATCATCTATTTTTTTTTCTTTTCAAATATATTAATACATAATATTAATGTAACTTACACGCAATCACCTTTACAATTCATTTTACATCTGGGAATTTCTTCCAGGTCCATTTTCTTGCAGGAAGAGTTTTCTAAATTGAAAGAATTTATGTAATGTATATGTGGAAATCCAGAGCAAATAAATTAATTTCATTTCTTTATTTTTCTTTGTATTTAGTAATATTTCAAAATATTATTAATTTTTCACTCGTTACTCATAAATATTTGATATTAAAAGAAAAAAAATTATATTTAAATTTGTTCCGATATGTCGAAGAAGGCCCAATATCTCGAAACACATTTTAAACGAAAAAATATTGCAAAATTTAAAAAAATGGGCTTTTATAACAGATTAATCCATTTACAATAAAATGAATTAAAACAAATTAAAGTATTGAAGCATTTTATAAATAATCTTATTAGCTTTTATATGTAAAATTTAATATCAATTTACCATTATGATATCTTAGTCGCAGGCACGAAATTTTTTTTACGGAAAACAATAGTTTAATTCACACAGAATTCACTAAAAATTAGTCGAATTAATTATGCTACACCCATTAAAACAGAGAAGAAAAAATGTGATGCATAAATGTTAGGGTATTTTTAAAATAAAAAAAGTATGTGGGGTTTTTGTGTCCTATGCTTTAATATTCGACGATTATAGATCATTGGCTACAAAAAATGTAACACTGCTCATAATTCTTAATTTATTGTACTATAAATACCTCATTTACGCATTTCTCATTTCCGCATTATGCATATGCTATAAGTATATTATTTACGCACATCATAAATATCTTAGCCTATACAGGATATCGAAAATTCAGGTTAACCGTTAAATGGGGGGGATGAAATAAAATAAAACATACATAAAATCATTTTCATATTAAATAAATCGATTGTAAATTATATTTACAGAAGATGTTTTCTTTCTTAATAACAGAAAGGTGCTTTAAATTGTTTTTATTGTATTTTCTATTCAAACAATATAACACAACATGCCATCTGTCATTGTAAATTTGAGGTATAACTATGGTTTTGTTCATTTTGTACAGATTAATTGTAATGTTTTCCTCTCCACTTTTATAGTTTCACAGATCTGAGGAGATTTAAGCAACGAAAATATTTTTTTCATCACGTGGGTGAAATAAATGTTACCAAGAAAATTGAGAGTGCGCTTTTATCGAATTTAAATTTTATACTTAAATGAGATACTTATAAAAATTTCTTTGTTCAAACCGATCTAGGTTATCTGAGTTAAACAGGTCAGAATTAATGAAAGTTTTACTGTAATTGCTGCTTTAATAATTTAGTTTTAATAATCATATATGCCATCTTTTTTTATTGAGGGTTAATCATCTCGCCTTTCAAACATGTTTCGTTCCGATAAAAAGCTCACAAGTCAAAAATTTATATTTTCAATACTAATTCCACTCAGATGGAGTCGAAAACTTTTCCACAAAATACAGATCTCTGTCTTGAAAATGAAATATGTATTCTTTTCAACGTTAAGGCTAGGAATATCAAAACTAATGTGGTAAATTCAAGAAATTAATTGTTTGATTCTGCACAAAATTTAGAATCTGCGATCAAAGTTTTAATTTATGATTGTTATCGAGAGTTAATCTCTGTAATATAATTTAAAAGGTTTTTTTCCGATTTAAAATTCATAAATAGGATTTTCTCTCACTCTCTCTAACAATGTATTCAAAATACCCAGATTGTGTCCGTGACCTGCTAATGGCAAATGTATATCTAAGACACAATTAGTGCAAAGGTACACAGGTAGCGAAGGTAATTAAGCCCTTGAATGGATTAGAAAAGGTATATTGACGTTAATATTAATTTGTGTTAAGAACTAACCAAAGCTCATACGAGTAGGGTTCTTTTTGTTTCCAAAAGAACAAAGCCATTGAATGTTTATGGAAATATGCTTTTAATAACGGAATTAATCATAATTATTTTACCATTTTCAGTAATTCGTAAGTATAAATAATAAAATTGACCAAAACATGTATAATTGATCAATAATTGTATTAAAGTGTTATTTTTCCTAAGTATATACATAAGCCAATCAACATAACATGCATTCTAAAGTGTAACCAAAATAATACTGCTTTGTTGAACTTTATTGGTATACCCTATTACAATACTGCATTCTATACAATATTGTAATAGGATATACCAGTTTTCTTTTGAATTTAATTATATAGAATTTCTGAATATTTAAAATAGAGTACAATAACTATCAGTTTATTAATTGGAAAATAAATTATTGCGAATGATGGAACTTTGGAGTTTGCATAGTTTGTATCTTGGTGGCACATATTTAACATTTATCTCTTCTGAGAACTAATTAAAACATGCTCATGTACAGAAATTGTGAAAACTATGTTTTTTAGATTATAAAGTTTGTACGATTATTAAGTAATTTTTGTTTGTAAAATGTTTCGTTTGATATCACAAGTCTAAAAACCTTTTTTCGTAAAAATAATTTGAAAGTCACTTTTTTCCTTAAGTTTGATTATTATTTTTATTATTATTTTTTCTTTTTGTTTCTTGCGTTTTGGAAATGCATCCAGCGATGATCATTGTAGCGAACGTCACTTAAAAACCAGTTGATTTCGTCAGGGACGAAGTCATCCAATGAGACTCAGTAATTGAGATGCGCGCGCATCTACGACAGAGAGAGAAGGAACGAAGGAGGAAGAAACCGGGAATCGAGTATGTGTATCATGGTGCATGTTTAGCGGTTAAATAAAATTTAATAGTTATCTCTATAGTCTGAATGTGTTCGTTCGTAATACGTTACATCATGTATCATCCTTCTAAAATTATTACTGACATAGTTAAGAAAGCACTGATGAGTTCAAACCCTCTTAACACTTCAAGTACTCAAAAATATTTGTGCCTTTGAAGAAATTGGGTGAAATTATTGGTCAACTTATATGGATTCCTATATAAGGCAAAAGGAAAATCTCATAAGTCAAACATTTAATTCAAATATTTAGACTAAAAATATCAGGGGATTTTTCCAAAAATTTGTGTTCAAAGTGCTCGAGTATGTATAAGTCAATCTGATATTGCTCTAAATTGCTTATAAAAAATAAGTAACAAAATATGAATAATACCTTTGGAGAATTATGTTTTTTTTTTTTTTTCATATACTTCTTAAAGTTCTTTCTCCTGAGTATTCCGTACAGTGCTGCCACGATAAAAATTTAAAAAATTAATAAATAGAAACAATAAGGCGTGTTCTTTAAATGAATTTGAAAAATTTATTATGATTATTAATGTGTCAAAGATTGTTTGGGTTGTAAAAAAAATTTTTGAGTCAAAATATTCATGAATCTGTTTTCTATATTTAACAATCAAGAATATGAATGAAAATGAATATTATCTTACATGAAAACTATTTTGAAAATTGTAAGGGAGCAGCAAAAATTTTCTATTTTACTATTACAGACACATATACTTAGTTTCTGTTTCAATGGATAATTTCTATTTACTTCAATAATATACCTTGAGTATGCGTATCATTATCTTCGCTTAAAATCTGCGTTAAAAGATATTCCCAGCAATGCTCTTTAAAGGAGTCTAAGCATTTATTTTGGCATACCTGAAAAAATTGTTTTAAAAATTATTCCAATGAAGAATAAGCAATTGATTCGAATTCATTATGTTCACGAAGGTTACCGTAAAGAGAAAACTACTTCTTGCGACCGAGGACCTGTTTTATTGTTTTTTCTCCACAATTCTTCATAACTTGTACAATCGGTGGGGAAAGGATGAGGTAAAAGGTGTTCTTCTTCCTGAAATGAGATTATGCAATTTACAGCTCGAGTGGTAGCAATATTGATATAAAGTAAGTATTTCTAATAAGAATATAATTTTAAAAAACAAAAGGAAATATAATCTAATCGTTTGTTGCCTTAATTTGTGATTTGTTTTGTAAATATCACACAATGTGCTGACAAAAAACCGTTACTTAAAAGCAGTTAGTTTATTTAAGAAATTAGAAGCGGTTTGAATGTCTATGTAATTATTAATACAGACTCACTTATATATATTAATGAAATTTATAATAGAAAATACTATTGCTGTCTCTGTACTTTCGTGAGTAATAAAACAGCAAAAAAAGGGTCTATTAAGAATAGGGTCATTATATGAACTGGATTTGGCTTAAAGGTTTCTAATTATGTTTTTTTGTTTCTAGTCAACTGTATAAAATCATACATATTCATTTCATAATAATAAGTACAAAATAATAGTAATAAATACATATAATATCGCAAACGCCTTTGCGTTTTTTCTTCTTCTATTCTTATCTAAAGTAAAGAATATTTCATTTCAATCGATTCCTTGATATTATTTCTGCAATAGAAATATTCCATTTTACGTACCAAGTTATTTTACCTTAAACTGTGATTTGAATGACACAGCATTTGATATTTTTGCTACAAGTGAAAAATAGTCCATTAAACCTTCCTAGGCATTTTATTTCTCAATAAATTATTTTAACTGTAAAAACGTATTTCTAACATTCTAAACCAGTTTCAATTTTAATGCAACTTAGAACAATTTTAAGGAATTAAATTTTCCTTCTCTCAAGCAACACGTAGTTTTAGATCAATTTTGATGCAAATACAATTCAGGTTAGTGCTCAGACATGAATTATTATTCAACTGCCAATAAAAGAAAATTATATCGTAAAACTAGTAATGACTAATATAAATGACTATATTTAAAAAAGAGAAATGTATCTGCATTTGAACAATCTAAAGAAGAAAGATTGAGTAACCCAAAACACAAAATTAGCAACTTTCACTATGTTTCCAAACAGATCAACCCATTACTTGTTTTTTTTAACTAAATGTTTATGTGACTGATGAAGCAGATTCCGTATTCATTGCACAATATTCTATCTCGTATCACATAACGTCGTGGCCTGCCTTATTGTCCTACACATTGATGCAAGATATAATATGTCACATGGCATCAGATTCCATTTTAATATCATAATTTATTTTTCGTAACAGTTTTTCTGAGATCGTAACATGTATTTGCTTGTGGTTTGTAGAAAATTTACGAATTTTTTCAAATGCATCTTTGCCAAGAGTATTTTTTTTCCAAAAAATGAAAATTTTGGTTTGATAACAGGGTCGTGTGTATGCTGCTTACATTTCATCTAATTCTACCGGTTACTCTCACCATTGTAAATGAAAATAACTTCTCAAATATCCCACGCCTCCCTCCCCAGCAAACATTTGGCAATTCTTAAGTATATTAAGAAAATTTAAATTAAAAAAGCTTCAGGAAGGGTCGATATTACTAACGATAGGGTAGAGCAAACTACGAATCAAAAATATATTTGAGAATACTGTCATTTCATTAATATTATTATTAATATATGTTATGGAAAACTACATCAATTATTTCAATTATTAAACTATGAAAAAACCCAACTTTCTCAGAAAGTTACTACCCAATTTCACATCCTCAAGTTTTCAATAAACTATCTGAAAAGAATTACTTTATCCAGATTCAAAGACCATTTAGAAGAAAATGATATTCAAATCCATGAATTGCAAGATTATAGAGAAAAACTATCCACTACCCACCAGCTTCTACATCATTGAACACATCATGTTTGGAATTAATTATGGAAAATCAACCTGCGTAGTTTTTTTTCGATACACAAACACGTTAGAAAGTGTTTGCCAGGGAGACTGATAAAATTCAAGGAACTGATAAAATTCAATCCCCCCACCAAATTATCAAAGTAACAAATTCATATTTAAGAACCGCTCCTTTACTTTACGTGCTAACAAAACCTATTCAGGCATTAAGAACATTGTCGCAAGAGTTGCCCAGGGATCAATGTTTTCTCTGACTCTTTTCTCAATTTTTGTCAATGATATACTCCGCACTGACAGCATTATTACGTGAATGTATGCAGAGGGCACTGCATTCCTTTCCCAACACAAAGAACCAAACAACATAGCGCAAGCATTTAACAAACACACTACTATCCTTGAAGATTAGCTTTTTAAATAGAAAATCGCCGTAAATATCACAAAAATTGTAGAAGATTTTTTTTTCTCTTGTAAAATAAAAAAAATATCAACCCTAATATCCTGATCTCACTTATAAAATACCTCCGGACAATTTTAGATAAGACTCACTTTCGAGCAACACATCTCATGCATCAAAAAGAAATTTCAAGAGAGTGAAGTATAAGGTTTACTCTTTAATCACTCAGGACTTGAAAAAGACGAGAGATAATTAGTTCCTTATTTATACTCTGGTTAAACGACCAGATCTTATCCAATCCTGCCAGTTGAAGTTCGCAGCTGAAACTAATATTAATAAACTAGAACGATCACAAAACTATGATAAATAGCTTATGCGAGACAAATGCCAGATACCTTGTGCAAAATATAGACTTTAAATTCCAAACCATCTAATCTGTAATGCAAAACAAAATCCTTATAGTTATAACATTTACAAATCTTGAAAAAATTGATAACAATTTCCTATAAAATATACACATTACGCTCCTGATCCCAAAATTTAAGGACATAGAAACATCCTACTCACCATTTGAACTACAAATTAGTCAAACCTTATATACAATAATTCGAATTAAAAACCAACGTTTTTAAAAACAACGTTTTTATATGGCGGCAAAGTTTATTAAAAAAATTATTGAAATATTAGTTAAAACTGGATGCAAATATCTAAATATTGCATTGTTAGGCAAGTAAGAACAGTTCCCAAAATTTCAGAGCTCTAGCTTGCTGGGAAGTTGGTTAAATTAACGATAGAAAACTTGATGACACAGTGATACACACACAGACAGATACACACCAAGTGAAATACATAAAAACGTTAAAACTAACTAAAATTAATTAATTCATCCGGTAAATTAAATGAATGGAATGCATTTTTACCCAACCACCCTTGGCGACAAGAATTACTTAGCGATATTTTGCTAAATGTGGCTACCCTGTTCCGTTTTACGGACTTAAGTTAAACAAAAAATAAAATAATAATAATAATAAATAAAAACCAGCCAAGTTTGGAGCAAATTTTTGAAATCGCGCCAAGTGATTGGGCTAAACTGCATTATTAAAGAAAATATTAATTAAAACTTATCGCAAACGTCTAAATATTGCATTGTTAGGCGAGTACGAACGATTCCCAAAATTTCAAAGCTCTAGCTTGATGGGAAGTTGGTTAAATTAACGATCGAAAATTTGATGACACACACACTCACACACACACACACACCAAGTGAAATTCAGAAAAACGTTGTAAAATAATAGAGCTCTGATTAGAAAAGAAAAAAAAACGAATCCCGTGCGCCAAAGTTAAGCACGAACTCATGAAGCCGATTTACTGGAGGGGGATTGCCTTAAAACCGGCGAAAATCTTACGTTTTTCCCCTCATTTTCTTACCACTCAAATAAGTTGTAATTATATTGATAGGTAGCCCAAGCAAACTCATACTCTCTAAGCTCTAAGACACCTATGTCCTGGAATTTGACTCATAATTTTTAATTCACATCCTTTTCTGTACATTCAAGTGATTTTCAAAATTTTGTTATCAAATGAAATTCAGGATAAAGTAAAGGCCGAAGCCATGTTTCATATTTAAAACGGATACGGAGATCGAGGGCCTACAAGTTTAAATGCTCCTTAATCCTTCTGCCTATTCTTACTACGAAACTAGACTTGATAAGATTACTTCGAGATAAAACTTGCGGATACATACGAAGAGTGATTCCGCTTCTAAGACGGCTCTACAGTTTGGGCAATGATGACAATCGTGTATGTGTGGAGGCCTCGTGGCCAACGTCGCAATCCTGCTTTCTATGTACAGTGGCACACCGCTCACACAACTGGTGTGATGGTATTGGGTGTCATCTCATACGACACACAGTCAGCCCTATTATAGATCTACGGCACCATGACAGCCCAGAGGTACGTTAGTGACATTCTTCAGCCACATAGGCTGCCACATATGGCAAGGCTCCCAGGAGCCATTTTTCAACAGGACAATGCTTACCCACACACAGCAAGAGTTTCACAGGACTACATCCGCTACATTTCCACTGTTTACTGGCCTGTTCGATCCCCATATATGTCATCTATCGATCGTTTAGGAAGGCAAGTTGGACAGTCTATGAGTTCTACAGTCTATGAGTTGGACAGTCTATGAAAACACACATTTTTCACAATATTAGATGTGCAGTGGGTTTGTGATTCTGAGCTGAATTGGTTTGATTTATTTGTTTTAAATATTTTTTACTACAGTTAATGTATCTTTTCTTTGAGGCTGAATTTACGGTTGTCTGAGATATATTATTCATTATGTATTTATCACTTATTTGAGACAGGGTTTTGAAACGTGCTGTTTTTCGCATTTATGGATAGTTTTTTCTAATTTCATTAACTTTAACTTTATATTGAATATTTATATTTATATTTAAATACCACGCTTTGAATGTATATTTGTTTATTTTAATATATCCTATTATTCTTTTTGGAGTCCTTATTGCATAATGTGTTGATATCAAACCTTTCATTAATTCGAAATTTGTGATTAATGATTACCACTACAATTTTTGATTTTAAATGAATTGCCAATTTCGTTTCATAACAAATATTATTTTTCATATTTTATTCCTTACCTTTTCTACATTTGATTACGTTTTAAGTACTGTGTCTTAAAAATTCCCTTTTATCTCTATTCCCTTGACTCGATTTATTTTCATTACGTTCGATTTCATTCGTACGATAATCAGATTTGTTTATTTTTATCTTAATTACCATTTCTTGCAATAAATTGTTAAATTTTATTTTATAAATACATTGCTTGGTTTTTATTTACTGTATAAATCATTCTACTATATTTTTTGATTTGATTCATAATATGTTTTGCAAATTTTCTTCTCTTTCTGAACGTTACATTAAATTTAATAATTTTTTTTAATTTTAATTTCTGCAATGCTTAATGTATTATTTTATAAATAATTACATCTACATTAAAACTATGAGTTATTACTTTTTAAGCTACATTAAGTCCAATTGTAAATCTATTTCTGTAGCATGCAAAACTTGCAGGACTTTCGGGGAAAAAACCTCATATCAATACCAAATTTGTAGTTAATCCTAATTTCTACTGCTTTAAACGTGAGGCAAGTATTTTAGTATTTTTTGATCGTTTTAAGCCAAGGATCATTTTTGAGAATATTGATTTATTACTGAAACACTTCCGGAAAACATGCGTTACACTCCAATATTCTGTTTATCAAATTATTATTATTCAATTATACTTTATGGAAAGAAATTTAAAGCTGTTTAACAATGAAAGTTACATTATTGTTGTTCCTTAAACTCGCAAACCAATTTATGTAGCTGTAATTTAGTATAAATGAATATATTGTATAACGGAAGAAATATTTTTATTCACTATAAACTAAAATAAAGTTATACAAATCTACCAATTATAGAAATTAAAAATTAACTATAGATCGTTTCTATATAATAATTATGTTGTTAATGTTACTTTTGCATAAGGAGAATATAAGTTCTGATATTCTGTTACATTCACGAACAATTATGATAAGTATGCATAGGAAAACATTTGTGCATTTCAATGCAACTAATTAACAATTTAAGGGAAATCAACTCTTGATTCTGTTGAGAACTATAAGAAATTGCGGCAAACGCCGACTATTATTTTATGAAATTCGATATGATATAAAATGATTTAATTTCATCTAAATGATATGATTATAATATATTAAATGTAAATGGCTTTTATTTGACTTTCTATTTCTCATTGTTATGAAATTAAAAAAGAGTTAAAGTAATGAACTATTGTACTTACCAGACGGATATTTATCTCATATTTGTGTCCCAGTAGCAATTCATTTGGAGACTCAAAAGGGTCGTTTTGGATGAACGGTGAATGAACAGAGAAAATCACAACTGGAGGACGCCAGTATAATAAAGATTCATCTGCTGGCATTTTCAAGTTAAAGTGATTGATGAAATTACTGATTTTGCTTCGAGAAGAATCTGTGAAAGAAACATTGGGAATAAGTTCAATTGTAAATCTATTTCTGAAGGATGTGAAACATGCAGGATTTTCCGGGGGAAAAAACTCATATCTATGCCCAAACTTGTAGTTAATTCTAATTTTTACTGCCTTTATTGATAGATAAATATCTTAGTATTTTTGAAATATTAATTCCTTTGCAAATACACTTTTAAAAAAATAAAATCGTACATGAAACATTATTTTTAACGCTCGAATGATTTATTTCCTCTACTTATATTTTAAAATGAATCTTAAGTGTTGTAAGAATAACATGAACGTGTAATGAAAAATAAATACTATAGTTAACTAACACTATTGCGATAAATTTGATTCTTTGAGAGTGAAAAACACATTAAAACTATACAGATGAACCCTCATCTTTAACTATTTTACTCAAATCCTTGAGAAATCAATAACCAAAATAATTTGAAGTCAGTTTACACTCCAACTAGTTATGATTGTAATAAGATCTACTCGTCTTGCGAATTGTGAAAAATAGACTTGTGATAAACGCATCAGATTCAGGTAGATGCATTTTAAATACTATCCTACAGTTTCTTTAAATCTATAGCTCTTCTAAGAAACTCATCTTCGTTACACTTCCTCGTAAATAGGATGGCTTCCTTGTATAAATTACAGCTATTTCACAAGGCAAGGCTTTCGTATCAAACCTTGAAGTAAAGCAACCTCAGAAATTATTTCAAAAAAATGTGCTGGAGAACTCGTTACATGATTTATTTATTCGACAAAGAATTATAGAAAAATTATCAGTATCATTTTCTAATCAAACAGAAGAAGAAAAAATGTAAAAATTAAAATTAATGTAAAAAAATTCTAAATATGTGTCTTTTGACGCCGAATAAAGTCACGAGGAGGCAGTTATAGCGCAGTAATTGTTCACATACAGTTAAATGAAAAAAATCCTTAAAAATCGTGTCTATTTTTTTTACTCGCTTGCGTATAATGCAGATTATTATAATTTTTAAAATAATTCATATTGATATAATTGAAGCTATGAGCGCGTGTTTCAGCTTATTAGCAAAATAAATGCAAATAAAAAATTGCAGTGTCGAACATTACTTACTGAATTTCCAAGCGTCTGGTTCAGCTTTGTCGTCAAGATGAAGGTTTGAGCTAAAGCACATTAAGTAGTGTCCCATTTGACGATAATATATGTAATTTGTCTTCATCTGACTGAAAAAGTAATTGTTATAAATTTTGTAACTCCGAATGTTTTTATTCATATTTTTGATAAAAATAAACATTCACTTTGCAATGATAAGAACAGTGTTACAATATTTGTGATTCCTATAAATATTTACCCCCGTACGGAGGGACTGATGCACGTTAAATCTAAATCCTAAGTTCTCCCTATGTCATAGTGGGGTAGTTTGGAGAGAAAGGTACCAGTTCAGATGTAATCCTCGTCACTTGACCGAGAGTAAAAATTACGAGAGAGTCGCCAATAATCTCCTTGTTCCTTCAGTGCAACGTTAATAAGCAATCAAATCGCCTTGCCCATTAAAATTTAGGTTGCATAATTAAAGTATTTTTGGGTTTTTTTGAAATTTTTCGTATTTGTTTTCTCTAAATGGCGACATTCGTGAAATTTAGCACAATGAAAATTGTAAAGACTTCTCATTGTCAAAAATCTTGTTAAGACTTATTTATGATGAATATAAAATTCTACATCATAATCATATCTTTGAATGTCTAACGATAGATTGCTGTATAAAATTTCAAATGTTTTTATCAGTGTGTAATTTCAATATTTCTTTTTTTTTTTTTTAAATATTTATTGATAAGTAACATAATATTGCGTCAAATAATGCGGTGTAAAAAGTGTTTGACAAATAGAGGGAAATATCAGTAACTAGTACATTTTCCTGCGCTGATAATACACATGACCTTAAAAGTACACCTTCTCTTTTCATTTCTTATAAATGCAAATATACATACATTTTACAAAAAAAAAAGCAAAAATTTTATTTTTGGTAAAAGGTTTTTAAAACCCTCCGTCTTAAATCCATTTCGTTTGTTTTCTAATTTATAATTGTTTAGGACACCGTTTTCCAACGTGGAGCCTACTCCCCAAAAGGGGTCAATTTGATTCTAAAGGGAGGGAATTCAAAAAAAGGTCTCATTTAGAGCGTAAATTATCTATTTATTAGTAATATAGCCTATTTTTACAAATATTTTTCACTATATGTTTGTGTAATGTGACATAAATTGTGAAAGAATTGTTAAATATCTGTCTGCGTGACGATAAAATATTCTTTCCAAACCCCTACAATCGTGCTATTTGTTTTGAATGGTACGAAATAAAAAATGCTGGGACTTAAGTTTGTTTCTGCAGTGTTTGGAAGTGTCGTCTATTACTAATCATTAGTGTTAATTCAAAATAAACGTCTGTAAAATTGAAACAAAAGTCCCGTTGTTATAACAAATACGTAAATTATTATATAAATATTAGGGATATATAAATGGTAAGTAAATTTAGTTGGTAGTTTTTTTTTTTAATTTCATTTTCAGAAGCATCATTTTCCAGAAACATTTATCACTTGAAAAAATATGTTTTTGTTTTTCATTTTGGTATTTTAATATGCATCATTAATTTACGTTTAATTCAGTTCATATTTTCTTAATTTTTATCGGGTGTACATAATCTATTCATAGGGGGAACATACGAATTTTTAAAAGGCTTATGAGGGCCATAGTAAAAAAAAAAAGTTTGAGAAACACTGGCTTAGGGTAAGCCTTAAAGTAATAATGCGTCATTCATTCATATAAAATGTTTCTATTATCTGGTCAGAGCAAAGAGTCATGTTTTCTGTGTCTAAATGACAGTACAGCGACGGACAAACACAATGTTGTTGGAGGTTGACTTCCTAGAATTTATTACTAAGGTGACCAATTTTCTTACGATGAAAGGGAGGGCGATAAATTTTAAGAAAAATGTACAGAGTAAATAAATCAAGCATTTTATTAATTCAAACAAAAATACTCTAATTATGCTCACATCCATTTTAATTATTTAACTAAGCGAGTATTTTTCCATTGAATAATATTTTTGTCAATATATTGGAAATTTCGGAGCAAGAAATATCCTTCATATTGAATTTTACGTTAAGAGTGCTGCAGCTAGAATATCAACATTCAATCTTGATTTCTCACTTGTCAAAAAATGATTACCAATCGAAAAATTTATTTCAATTGTTGCATTAGTTCCAGGAAACATAACGTAAATTTAACAAGAATAACTGAATTTTCATATGGAATGTGTTTATTTTTGAAGTTGTTAAATATTTCCACCCATCTTTTATCAATTTCAACATGTAGATTTTCCCATTGTTCTAATTTAATTGCAACATGTAGATTTTCCCATTGTTCTAATTTATCAGAATTTAAATATACTTTCAATCTTCTAATTTCTTCAAAGAAATAATTATGATAGATTTTAATATCGGGCATTTCTTGCGATGAAAACTCAACACAATTTTCAAAATCTTCCTTATTTACTTGCAATGAAGTCAAGAAACACCATTAAAAACTGTTGTTTCATTTAATATTTGTTTCAAACTATTCTACGATATATTGGAAATATGTTTGATAAACATTCTGCACTTCTTTGGTGCACTTTTCCGTTATGCTCGGATATGATTTCTCTAAGTTTGATAATTTTCTTTTTATTATTAAAGGAAAACATTTTTCTTCAAATCGTATTTTATATTTAAGAATAAAATCGTTCAAAATAACTTCTGCAGCTGAAATATGTTCCCCTTCAAATTTTTGAATTATTTTGGGGGAAATAGATGCCTGGTTATGTACAAAAAGATTATTATCTCCGATAATTCATCATTGAAAAAAGATTCAAAAATATTTGGACATTAGTCTAAACTTTTTTAGACTACTTAGTAAACCACTTTATTAGAATATCAATCGTATCTTCAATTCAACCTGCTAAAACACCTAAGTGACATATTATTAGCTGCTGTTTTAGTTGAATCACTTTTGACGTACCAGGTCACTATTCAAGTTTTTATCGATTGCTTCAATTTCAATTACATGTAGCTGATATGATATTCAATTTAATAATTTATCGTTTGCTTTAATTTTAATATCGGGAAAATTTACAATTGTCCATTTCTATATATTTCATTGTTTACTTAATTATTTTATTTAATTGATTAATTTAATAATAATTTAAAAAAAAGCGCAACTTGGGTGGCAACATCCGTTCTTTTCAAAACTTTGCAAAGAACTTTTCAAACTTTTTCGGGTTTTTTTATGTTGTTTAAAATTTTACTATTTGTTTTTGAAAATTACATAGCAAATCTTTACATCTCTACTGCGTTCAATGTCTCTCTGTCTATGTACAATTTTAGGTACTTATGAATTATTTATGAAGAATAAATAAATCTCTCTTATACCTGCTACTTGTGACATTCAAACTCCAGAGATTTCCTTTGTTCTGACTTCTACTAGAAGAAAAATGCAAGTGACGGAAAGCTTCTAATGCTTCTTTATTTAAACTGTCTTTCCTTTTAAACTTTGGAATCTAAATTACAATGAATAGATCAAATATTAATTTTTTATTTAACGAAAAATAAAAGTAAGTAATTTAAACTTCCAACCATAAATGTTTGCTTTCAAATGTCTAAATAAATATTATTTTTACCCAAATAATATTTTAAAATTTTGTAATTAATTCCTTTAAAAACCCTTTAGTTTAAATCATGTGTTGTTTAAAAAGTAATAGTAAAATGTAATAAGAACAAGCTGTAAATAATCATTTGAGAATTTCAGTGAATATTTACATTTATGATTTTTGTGATGTTTTTTAGCAAATGCAGATACATTTTATACCAAACAAATAAGATCTAAATCTATTTTCAAATAAATGAAACATGTACGATGTCTGAATAACGTAATAACTTAGCATTCAAGATTTGAGAGCACTTTTATCTAAATGTCTCTCTTATATTAAACTTGAAGATAAGAAATTCCTCATTCAATAGATATAAGTCTACTTCATCCAAAGCTCTTTAGTTATTGCCCATGGCTGAATTAACTATTTAATTTTAAAATATAAATTATTACATCTTCTGAGATGTTGAAACGGGGCTAAGAGAAATTTTTCTTCATTTCAGTATAATAATGACATTAATAATATTGTTACACAACATAGAATGCTGGTAAATTGTTCAAATAGCTCGTAAAAACTAAAATAAAGACTTCTCGGCTTTTATACTTCAAATAAAATAAGAATGTTTTGCAGTAAGTCCATTTGGATATGAAAATTCTTCAAGGTATTAACGAAGTTCAGAAAGCATTGGTAATTTAAGATATTTTTACATGAAAATACAACTTATTGATTCTATAATTTAAATAAAGAATGAACAATTCTCTTGATTGTAAAATAAGAGCTTTGTTAATATATCTGGAAGTATTAGTTTTCTTAGCATTCAAATCACATATTACTATTGTTAAAATTGACTCATCAGTGACAAATAAAGATAGTAATTCTAGTTAACAAATAAAATGTTGGATGTTAAAAAACATAATTTTTTTTTTCATAAATTATTTTAATCCATTTTTGATCTCGTAAAAGTCTGAATTCTCTTCGATTAATATTTATGGAAAAAATTATAATTCATTGAGGAAACTTAGCTAATTATAGAAGAAACTAATCAATAAAGTGCCGACTCATTTCTGGTATTCGGTAAAATGTTATGTGGTGAAGTACTGATACCCATAGATTTAGTGGATATCTCATTGGTTTCTTTGCAAATTCTCTCCAACACTCATACCAGAGAATCAGAACGGACATTTCACAAACTCGCTCTTAGATGGAGAGATTTGGCGATCTAGATGGCTGAGGAAATGTTTGAGAAACATATAGATAATCGGTGGAAGTTATTGCCTTGAACGGAAGGGAGCCATCCTGTTAAAATGTAAGCCAAGACTTTAGGGAAAGAAAAGGCAACCCCTTGTGACATTGAATACTGATGTTATCGTTAAATGTTGAAAGGAATAATGAAAGAAAACAAAAAACATTTCCACCTATCAAATGCAATAGCACCGCAGACTACTCCTCAAAAGGATCATAATGTGTGGCAGAGGACTGTCAGGTATCTCACCTCTGTCTTGGAATTCTCAAAGACCGAGGCTCCATTTAAAATGTCTATTGCGGTAGGTTAGAACAGTCTATTTCTGAATACGAGCAGATATGCAAATTAAAGAGCGTGTGCACTTGTGATGTTGGTTTTTATATGCGTGCAGCCATTAGAAGAACGCAGCAGAATAAGAAATAAATTAGTTGTTTTGCTGATCCGTCTATTGACTTTCCAATCTGATTTCCATCCTGAATCCCTCCAGATTTCTTGTTCTCCGTTGACCAGGAACAACAGAATTCATTTTGGATGAGTAGAAAACATCTCAAATCAATAGGTTCATCGTTCTCGTAGCCAGATAATCAGAGTTCTCTGTGGCCGTTTGCTGGATACTTGAATCTTGCTGGCAATGATGTCTACGAGGTTACTTGAAAGTTGTTCTTTGTCACTATATTCCATAATAGCGTGATAACTTTCTAATAAGAATTAGTGTATCACTTCAGTTATTCATTAGCTATTATTTTTGTAAATATTTAATCTAACACCCTTTAGGAATATTGTTCTATTTGGAAGAGTGATAATATCATACGTAATACTATATTTATTATGATAAATAATTGTTGATGCTTTAAAATTCTAAAATGTCTTGAATTATACGCACCTATTGTTCTGAGTCGTTTACAATGTGATATGCGCTTGCGCATCTTATTTCCCATTTAGTTGTAACGTCGTAAATTGTGGAGTCTTACATTACCACCAAACAATCTAGTTGTCATTTGTGAGGAAGCTGAACAGGCGAGGGCGTAAAGACAGATGAACAGAAGTGAATTAATATCCTTCTGCATCAATATACAAAGAGCAGATGCAACTAATCCCTGTAACCTTAGAAGATCAACACCATATTCTGCTCTCAGCTTGCCTTCTACCTTAAAGTTCGGAAATTATTTGACTCAAAATCTGATGACCTATTTTCAGATTAGAAGGTTGGGTGTCCCATTCACATCCAGGTCACCAATGTCAGAAATAAACAAACTGACAGCTAAATGAAAAAAAAAAGGGATTTAGGCATCAGGAGTAGAAAAATCTAAGCTGTTCTTTATAAATTGATACAGAAAGACATTACGCTTATTTGCCCCTATCCGTTCACGCTCGGCTGGACCACTTCCCCACGACTAATAATTAGTTGCTTGGATATTATGTCGCAAGACATCATGGACTCTTTGCTGAAAATTGATTTTATTTACCTAAAATCCATATAATGCTTCTGGATTTCGAAAGCTTAGGATTTCTTCTGGCTATTGTGATTAGTACAGTTAAGTGTTTTTAATGTGAATTTTGTCTTAAAAATACGAAATTCTTTTTATTTTTGAATTTTACGTTTGTTTCAAACTTATATGTAAAATAAGAGAGAGAAATCCAAAATTTCCCTGAAATCTCTGCTAAAAATAAATTCTGTTGAATTCTCGAAAACGTAAAATTATTCAAAATGAATATTGATACGCATAAAGTAAACGTATTTCCGAGCTCTAGCCTCTGCAGAAGTAATTGCTCCGATCAAAAGAAAATACATATTTCAAAATCATCATTCATCTTATTTACGCAGATAAAAATTACATTTTGATGCACAGAAATGATGTTTGTTACATGATTCCCACGTCATTGAGCCTTCTTTCTGCTTTTTCATGATGAGATCAAGAGATTTTTAAGCGAAGAGCTCAGTGGCAAGTGAAAAGCCAAAGTGTAGGTTGTGGAAGGCAGAGCTAGCCTAATAATGTATCACTTTCTAATTTTCTACGCTGTTTTGAATCAATTTGTTTAGTTTTACGGAAGCTTTTTTCTGCACCTAACCTACAATATGCAACAATGCTAATGTTAACAACAAAAAGAATGAAAACTGACGATTATATCATTAAAATAAATAAGTTTCAACATAGGCTCATCGCGAAATTTCCGGTGACTAATATCTGGGATTTCTTTTTGACTTTATATTTACATTTCCAACTCCGTTCCAAACGAATGAGACGTGGCTGCAAAATTTGGTAAACTTTAGAAATATAATTAGATATATAATCAAGTTGTATATAAAAACGACCAGGAAATAGAATTTCTGGACAAAAAGGTCACGAGAAAAAATATTGTGATAGTTGAAAGGTAACAAAAAAGTGAAAAGTTTTTGAATAGCGCAGGTGAATTCCATATGAGCCTGTGCGATCTATAAGGACAAGAACCAGAAGGCAGTTGGTCGAAACTTTTTCCATTGTGGATTTACTGGCACCATATCCCAGTATAGATATTTCATAGACGTTGTTTGTACCTGCGTATGGGACTATGAAATAGAAGGAAGTATTAAGAGAAACAATAAATTAACCTTTGAAAATTAACTGACTTCATTCTTGAATTGTAATTGTTATTCCTTAATCTGAGGTTGAAATCTAGTTGAACATTAGAATTGCGATTAGACTAATATTTAAGATGATAGAAGAGCCGAGTAATAGAGATACGTCTTAGAACAAAAGATAAATTATTAAAGTTGACAAAAAATATCATGTTCAGATATTAAAATAAAACGAGCAGTAAAAATGTTAAATTAAATATATCTCAGCATATAAATATGTATCAAGTAAATCAATCGTAATCATTGTCAATCTTTTGAACTAGACACACGATTTTCGAATGAATAAGGTTCAGAAATCAATAAGGAATATCGTACCTACCATCAAATTTGAACTATCACCTCGACAGTTAAAAGGATACTTTTCACAGAAATGAGTCAAATTGTTTGGTTTCATGCATAGATTCGGATATTCATCGCAGAAGTATGTTCGATTCATGCTGAAAATAAAAATGGCAATTGAACCAGGTTATATATTACTAATCATTTTACCAAACATTAAAATAATCGTTGTTACAGAAGGTCTTAAGAATTTTGTTTTATTTAAGTTTTGATTATGAATGCATGAAAAGCAATAACTGTTTACATTTTATTTAATTTCATTTTAACTTTGTATTTTGATGTTTTAACTTTATTGTGTTTTCAGGTTTTACTTTTCCAAGTATTGTGTTTTCTGCCTATCAATAAGTCACAAATATCAATTCAAGTACTTACATAGCAAGCTGCAAAAGGAACATTGAATCAGATTATTATTGATCCTTTTATGAAACATGTAAGAGTCACCGCATTGTGATAGAAACTCTCTCTTACATTTTATTGATTAGTTTTGCATGTTAACAGAAGATGAATAAGTATTTGATTTAATACTATTCACATTTGAGTTTTATTTTATTATATTTCTTTCTGTTATTCAGTCTTATTATTTTGAATATTCCTTTCTGCATTCAGTAAAATCTTATTTATTTGCTTTTGCTTTTTAAATGTTTATTTCGGATTTTGTGTATTTCCCCTCTTTATCAATAAGCCATTTATAAGTATAATATTTGAAGTACTTACAAACCACTGTTGCAGAAAGTGAATGCAGGCTTTATGATGACTTCAGGTCTTGCCACTGCAAGGCTCAGGGTAGTAGGATACGAGAAGTAGAGAATGCAGAACTTCGTAGATTGGTATAAAAAACACAAAATGCAGAGAATCAGGATGAGACCTCTCAAAACGTTCCATAATGCACTTCTCTTTGGGGACATTTCCTCATTTCTTCGATCACGAAAGTTCTTCATTCTTTTTGAGTGATTTGGATCATTTTCTGAAAATGTTTCAGCGAATTCCTGAAAGGTAGAAAGTTATGTTCTAAAAATTCATGAGTTTCGTTTTGGGATTCTTTAAACGATAGATTAGTAAATTAGTAACCTTATTTCATTGTTTCGATCGCCTCATTCACACTTTGGCCGAATGTGAGATAAGTTCCGAGAAAATGGTTCAACTACGAGATATAGAATGATTTCGCATATAGATTGAATTTATTTTTGAGGAATTGGAGAAAGAAACGTTTAAGAAAACCTGAAATAAACTCAGTTTGGCGCATTCATTTAATAAATTGCGCATAAGAAAATACTAGGATAATGTTAGTTAAAGACCATCGCCATGTTACCTACTTATTTTCTAGTCTTCATTAATAACATCTAAATGAAATTGATTCGATGTTAATAAATTATTTAATTGAAACTGCAAGCGTTTACTTGTTTATAATAGCTAAACATTCATAATGGTTGTTAAGACAGAATTTTGATGCTTCGTTAATCTTCTAGAACAAATTTCAAATAAGTAACTTTTTTAAAAAAATAAAAATACATGAAATCAAACAGGAACTACATATTTATGTTTGACTCTGTCATTTTCTTTTCAGAATCCACCTGACTGTGGGAGGGAGACCCAACATAGTTTTATCCCTCCTTCCGAAAAATAATTTCTTAATATCCTTCAGCATTGAAGTGTTATTAGTTCTTATAGTACGAAGTTAGAAATTAGACTTAACCAAATATTGATATTAATTTTAAAAACCTAATGCTTTTGATAATATTTGAAGAGAGTAATAAGTAATAAGAGTAATATTTGAGGTTTAATCATTTATTGTAATATAAAATTTATAAGCTAACAGTATTGACGTTCTTCATACATACATTCAGCTATTAAAAATACAGAAGATACAAAAAAAAAAGGAAAACTGCAAAAATACCAATAATTATTTACAAAGGATAACCATTCAGGACAGAAAACTCATTTAAAAATTAGACTGATAATTAATATCACTACACAATCACAATAAAATTCATATATCAATATGAAGAAATAAATGAAAAGACATTTGATGCCAAATATTTGCATGACGACCTTATTCTTTCAATAAATTATAATATTTTACTAGGTACAATTACAATAAAGGTATTAAATAATGATAAATATTTTTTGTGTAACTTTATTAAAATGAGGACATAAAAATAACTCTATCCTAACATTGCTAAAAAACTCATATTTTTCAGTGCATTTTTTTTTTCTTTCTAAGCATTATCAGCATCTTTTTCACATTGCTTTGAATTGTTATACTGATTAAATTAAAAATTGTTCAGAGCTTATTTCATGAATCGGCGATTTTATAAGGAAAATGTAACTTGTTCTCACGCAAATAATAACAAATTCTGTAATCATTTATCCTTCTCACTTACATTCATCATCATTTCAGTTTACTTTATTTATGTAAATAATTCAAATATATTAAAAAATAAGGGCATTAGGTTCTTATTACGTAAAAAAATTCTACATTTTATTTAAATATGAATTAATTCTTAACAGTCATTAAGCACATTACTTATATAATTAAAACATAAATTAAAATTATGTTTACATATTTAATGCATCATGTAAAAAGTAATTTATACATTTAAATAATTTTAATACTTGAATTTTATAATTCATAATATCCTTTTTTGATTTGAGTATTTAAAACTCTCAAAACTTTTCAAATAAATTTTAAAATTTACCTAAATATGCTGAAAAATAAATTCTTATATAAAAACTATTTATTTATTTAGCTGAACATTCTATGTTAACTTGAACGTTTTGAAAATATACAGAAGGTTTGAATGAGAATTGTGAAGATCATTAAAAAGTTCCAAGCTTTCTTTTCAAACAGTCAATTTTTGCACATACGAACGACTGTTGTTGGCTTTGGAATTTTGTTTTGTAAACATATTATACAAACAGATGGGAATTATTCTCGAGTTTTCTCTTCTCAAAACTAATTTGACTGAGCCCCAAATCTACAACTGTGAAAGATTACTGTCAAATATTTTAAGTATCTAGTACAGAAAAAATGTGATTAGTTTGGTTTCATTAACGTTGCATTAGAAGCAACACGAAGACAACTAGCGAAGGACCTCGTAATTTTAAACCTTAGTCAATTGACGAGGACGACACTAGAGCTGGCACCCCCTCTCCTAACTTTCACATCAAGCCAGCGGGAAGACTCTGGGCCTCGACGGATTTGACGTGCATTATCCCCGGCTACAGGGTGGGTCTTTAATGACCAAGGCTTGCACCTGTGACACAACGAAAACCGCCGACCACGAGTCTGAAACCGTGACCACTAGGCTACCTCGACCACCAGAAGAAAGGTGAAAAGAACTTCCCAAATTACTCAATATTATTTTTGAAAATTATTCAAATTAAAATTTGATTTGCTTTGAATATAGAAAACCAAATTCTGAAAGAGACTCAAAAATTATTTTCAATGAAATATGGAGAATTAGTTTTCTTCATTATGTGAATAAAATAAGATATCTAAAATAATAAAATTCCTCTCCTTTAGTTTGGGCAAAAGTTATACATTTTTGACACAAAACATTTACAGATAATAAAGTCATAAAAATCTGGTTTTTATCATTATTTAATGATTGAAAAGACTTTTAAATGTATGTATTTTTGCGTCACAAACAAATTCTCCCCTCTTTCATTATTTAATCGACTTTTCTTAAAACTTTGCTTTGTATATATTATCAATGTAAGAACCTTTGTTTATTAATTATGTACTTTATTTTAAATGATCCAGATCATTTAATATTCCAGGTTTCATTATATTTATAGAGAATTATAAACATAACTTTGAAAATCATCAAGAATAAAGAAAAACTCTGTTTCGTAAAAATAATACATTAGAGCCATCTATGGTACAAATGTATAAAACAAATTATACCTGAGACCTAAAACTTTAACAATGATGTTATCATAAAAATAAGTTTTCAATATCCGAAAGAGAAATGAAAATCTTAAAAGTTTTAATTTGAAGCTTTATTTATATTTGAGTGAGTTAATTTTAAATGCTCCTCGGGAGTATTGTTAAAACTTATTTTTTGCATTTGGATTCTTTTCTCTGACAAGTTTGCCTTCCCACTTTCAATTATATGTTATACATTCTAATTTTTAATATATAGAGAGAGTGAAAACTTTTAAATGTGTGCTACAAAAACGAATATTTTTAATTTATACATTATAAGTGTTGTTTTTCAGACATCTGATGAATTTTATTAAAAAAATTGTCTTCTAATATTTTCTATAAAAATAAGCATTTTTACATCGAAATTACTCGTTAACATTGTACATCTATAAATTTCCTTGGTTAACAGATTGAATATATAGGCTTTATTTTTGCGTGAAAACTAGTTATTGTTAGATTCACAGAGCTAATCAATAAGTTTTATCTCGGTGCATGGATCTTTTCGATTCAAGGATGTTATATATTTAGTGATTAATATAAACAGAGGTAGATATTTCTTTGTATCATTTATACGCACGTGATAATAAAATTTAATTTCAATTAACTATTCCTAGTTATAAAACTAGCTTACATTTTTATTTATGTGTCAGTCAAGCTAAGTTATTATATGAAACATATTTCCGTAATTAAATCAACAGGAGATGATAAAATCAACTTTTCATGTACACACATATATATAGTATAGAAGGAAAATTTACAATTATATAGTAAATATGGAAATTAATTCTTATCGACATTTTTGAAAAGCAGTTGTATCATTTTTATCATGAGCATAGTAAATAATCAGTAAAATTTTCTTTCAGATGGGAAACTAAATAATAATTCCACAAAGATTTAAGAGCAGAAACTAATATTTCATATTATATTGGTTTTTAATGCTATTGTTGTACTGAATTTCATACAATTACTTTATAAGTTTATAATTTAGCATTTTAATTTGATATCAACAGCTATTTTAGTTTTAAACAACCAAGTTTTAAGTTTTTACGATTATTATTTTCCTAAGCTTGTTTTTTAATTTTTTACCAACATCCAGTCATAATTTTTAAACGTAATGGAGATAACAACTTTTGATATTCCAATACGACCAAACTAAATAGAATAAAAGATTTATGTTTAAAAATACACATGCAATTATAGAATAATAACTTTTTTTTTACTTTTTAAAGATAGATGTCAAAATAAAAGTTAGCATTAGTCAAATAGTTTTTTAATATCAAGCTTAGGAAATTTTTAAATATATTAGAACACATGGTTTTAAGGTTTAGAGATTTTTTCCCCTAACTAGACATATACTAGTTCCCTTATAAACTCATTTCAGAAAATAAATAATGATGAAAAAATATAAATAATTTTATTGACTTATTATTTATTGACCTTATTTTATTTAAGTTCGAAGAAAGAGATTTCTTCTAAAGAAGATTAAAGAGAAAACTTATGTAATAATTGTAAAATTAAGAACTTTCAGTAATTATGCTTGTCGAGACAGCTTTTCCATTCTCCTAAACAAGCGAATAAAATTCTGTGGTGTTTATCGTATTATACCAGATCCAAAAAAAAACCCCACTTTTGAAACAATGTTCTTTAAAAGTCAATGCATATCTACAGTAAAATAAATAAAATAAACATAACTAGATTTATACAAAAGGCATGCGTGTCAAATAATTGAATTATTTTCAGGAAATGCAAAATTTTCCAAGGAAAAATATCTTAGTTGCAGAAGAAAGCATGAGCAAACAAACTTATTGTTAATATATTATGATTGTTGCTACAATATTCAGAATTTGCTTAAAGATTTCTTACATTCTTAGTACAAATTCATCAAAGAATGATGCCTGGTCTAAAGTGCTTTTTCAATTTAAAAGTGTAGTAAATTTCCATTTCATGTCTTACTTTCATTTTTTTTCCAAATTTAATCATTTCTTCAAGTCATTTCATCCTTTTAACTATATATATATATATAATGATGTACCCAAAAGGTGAATTATTTATTCATACTGTGAATGGATTTCTACTAATCGTCATATTTTCATAAAAACGCAGCAGGCCAATTTTAATTACATGATTAATGTTCATTTGACTAATTACTAAAAATATTTTTAATATTCTCAAAATATCTGTGCATCAGCAATTAGAATTCGATTTCATGTGTTTTGTAATGGCTATGTAGCTGAATATGTATTATTACTATTCAGCACAAGTACCCATTTAGCTCATTTCTTAAAAATATTTTCCATTAAATTAGTGCCTTTAATAAAGTATTGTAAATAAATTGTTTTACAATTCTTCTGTCCTTTTTCAATTTTAAATCTACACACATGTGGGAGAGACTTTCAGCTTCAAATTCAGGATTACTATGCTTATTTTTTAAAAAAAGTTTATACAATTCACAATGTACCTAAATATTTTTGATATTTCATTAATACTTTTTCTCTGCAATAAACTATGTAAAACTAGTTTTGAGAAGACTGTCTGTTTAAAAATATCTTAATATCTTATGCATTATAATTAAGCAAAAGAAAGTCAAGCGTATGAATCTGTTTTGTAACTAAATCTATCATGAAAAAATTACTTGATTGCGAAAAAAAAACTCATATAAATCGTTACATTCTTACTTCAGCAGTGAGCCATTCAATTGTTCTGTTTTTTCTTGGTTTTATCCTACGTTTTATTCGAGTGGTGTTCTGTGAGGTCCTGGATCTAACATTAAACAAAGGTGGACGTTCGGATAAAAATCTCAAATTCGAATGCATTGGAGAACGTATGGAAACAGATCAAAGAAAAAGAAGGAACAACCAACATTCAAAGAGGCAACGAACTATGTCAATGGAGGTTTTTAAATGTAATATCATCTGAGAATCAAACAATTTTATTGATCGACGGCGATGTACGATCAATTCCATTATCAAACAAATTTCGTTAAGATTTTCCGCTTTTTTGTTTATTTGTTTCTCTGACTATTTTTTCCTACATGTGGTTCATAAGGCAAAAAACGACAAAGAAGTACAATAATTTTAATAATATTTAGGAATAAAGGATAGTTTTAATAACAATAATTAATTATAAAGCATTGCTATAATAATATAGTCAATAAAGAGAGAATACAAAAATACTATAATTAATAATAACATAATATAATTAGAATAACTTATACTAATAATGATAATTAAAGGAATATCATGTACTTTCTTAGACTATTATCTATACCAATATACAATGGTAAGTACTGTTTTAAAATAAAATATTTATTCCCATATTTCCGAATTTATATTTTCCCATGTCATAAATGTGTAAATTAAGGCCACGTACATTTTTACAACTGCTATGTATCCTTACTCTTTCTTGCCTTGTGCTCAGAGACACACAATTGGTATTGGAAGAATATATGAGGGAAGTTCCGAAAGTAAGTTTTTTTTTTCTCACCGAACTTTTATTGCCGAATAAACAAACAAACCATGTCATCATGAACTAATAATACGAATTGCATTATTTTACGACATAGTTGCAATCAGCATTGTGACTTTTATCATAGCGTGCAATTAGTTTGAAGAAACAACTCTGGTAAAACTTGGTGCCCTGCCATGAAAGGACTTGTCGCACAGCCTGCTCCAAGACAGCATTGTTGTAGATTTACCTGAGCTCGACATTGCTTCGTGTGGAACGTGCCTGAACCTTCACGTCTCACACTGATATACGCTATTTCGCTGACACCGTGTTCTGCACTTACCACCCTGCAGTGTTGTTTTCATTCATGGATGTGGATGGACGTACTTCCATCTTTATCTTCCACAATCTGCCTTCCGACGCTGAACATGCGAAACCAGTGTGCAACCATTTACCGAGACATAACCCTACAAAGTTTGAAGATGTTCAAGAGGACGGACGCACTTTCCCAAAAGGCTATTCATGCCGGATGACAGTAACCACTTCTATAGCCAACCGCGTTGTTGGTCACGTCTCGAGCACGTTGGTCTGCTGCTACTCACTTTTCTTTGTCACTCTGCGCTTGCGTCATTCCTCGTCTACTGACGCTACTTCCGTTGTTGAAGAAGAAATGGATGTGGAATCTTATGGGGTTATTTGTTTCTTCTGGCGTACTTTGTGATCTTTCAAAAAAAAGGACAAAACTTACTTTCGGAACATCCCTCGTAAATAGTTCAGTTTAACATTTTTGAAATTACTGAAAAAATTGTGCGAAAACACAAGATGAATCTTAACTTTTGGAAACTCGAATAGATTTCGGAAAAATGGATCGACTTTGGGAGACGGCCTCTATAACCCAACTAATTTCATACAGGGATTTTTAATCACGCAACGAATTATTGTAGAGTTTCGGACATAATATTCACAACGATAAGTAGATGTTTCTCGTAGTCCACTTTGGCAGTTGCAGTTTATTTGAACATGCATTTTGGTGAATGCTCACTTGGAATTGTCTTGGATTTCATTTTATAGATTAGAAATTACATATTATGAATTAAATGTCGATTAAATTGTTCATTTAATTTTATTATATAATTATTATAATAAATTAAGCACTTGGTAAGTCTACAAGTACAGTAATAATGTTTGGCATTCGCATTTAAAAAAAGAACAATATAAAAGTACCCGTTGATGATAATAATAAATATTTTCTATAAACTTCTATTAAATAATGTTTAGAATTAAAAATCCGTTTTAATACCATTACCGACGAATTTATTAATCTACTCAATTACAGATATTTTAGATGAAAGTATTTTAATTATGAAAGGCGAATGAGACTTAGACAAATAAAAATAAATTGGTGCAACGTAACATGCGGATTATGAATATTTTTCTGCAGAAAAATCTATCAGTTTATTTTCGTTGCCATTAATAAAAATTAGTATTTTATCAAAGTTATGATAGAATGAGTATAAGATATCAATCTTTTAAAATCCGAGTGAAAATTTCCTTTTTTTAATATTATATTCTGACTTAGCTATCCTATGGAGAACAGCATATTTTGTTAAATCACTCAATTCTGCTTGAACACATTCCTTTTTGTCTGTTATAAAATTGTTTCACATTTCGATTCCTACAACATAATGAAAAATCAGGTTTACTGCTTACATAAGAAGGAAAGATTTTTGAATATGTAGAATATTCTCAAATAATTAAAAATTCATTATAAATGGCAAATTCCCAAGAAGTCACGAATATGTCACGAAGTTATACAAACATTGAATTTTTAAATCTGAAAATGGGTTCTAAGTTTGGTTTAATAACTTTAACTCTTGATAGCCACACTCACACAACATTAACTTATGCACACTCAGTACATGAATGAAAATTCGTTAACAAAAAGGGAATTTTAGAGATAGGGAACAGAAATTATTATTTTCGAAGAAACTAAAAAAATTTTTAAGAAACCAACTTAATCTGCATACACACAAAACATTTCTGTGTTGTTCCTTATTTTACATAAAACCACACTTTTCTTCGCTTATTATTTATTTCTTAACATTTTTTGTCTAAGCAGAATTCATAAATTTTGCTATTGTTTATATTTTTGAAGTTGTACGATACAAGAATCAACTTTTTCACTGACACTAATAATAACTTGTTTCAGTCATCTGACTATATTAGTTTTATAATGCTCATATTGTCCATATTGATACATCCAAAATTAACATTATTAGCTAGAACTACAAAAGAACAATAAACCATTCTAATGAGGAATATAAATCAGGTCAACCAATACCAACGCTGCTTTTTCTCAGTATATTTTCAATGCTGGCTAAAGTTATTCTTTCCTTCGCTATTTTTGTCCCCAAAGTTGGTACTGCAATTATTTCTCACGAAAAACTATACACTTTTCTTTCACATTATTTTCTCCTAAAATACGCCGCTCCGAGATATAGTTTCATCTTTTTCATTCACAAATAATACATTTCTACGTATTTATAATTTTATCAAAAAAATAAATTAATGGAAAATTTTTACTGCGCCGAAGTTCGTTCTATCTATATATATTTCGATAAATTGAACACACTTTATCGCTTCCAAAATCGTCTGAAGAGGATAAAGTGCTAAAACATTGTTAACAATAACCTTCGTTTTGGTACCACCAGAAGAAATTTTTGACGCAATCTTATAATCTGACAATATGCATTTATGTATAAAAGGTGACCCGGAAATCAGAATAAGCTTTGATAAGTAATAATTTACGAACGGATAAAGGTAAAGAGCTTCAATTAGCACCAAACGGTTCGAAAATAAGTCAGGTTTATTGACAAAATAAAAAAAAATGCTTTAAGAGGAGTTCTTTATTTGACTAATAGATAACGCTGTCGAGTTTCTAATATCGGATTATTCAACACAACAGACAATTTTAAAAGATTAGATGCCTCAGATAATAGTAGTTGAAGCCGTAAGCAAAGAAGTGCTATCTTTAGAGGAGAAATCCCACTTAGCAAAATTGTGTTATAAGAATTCGAAATGTTCCACAGCAGCATTACGATTACATCTTGTCCTAGAAGTGTCTTCAATTGTTGCCCAGACAGTCGAACAGACAGTGAAAACCATGTAGGCAGGCTTTGCATACGGGTAATGCAGAGCTCGAGAAGTTTACAGTCAGACAGATTTGTCGAAAGAAAGGGTTTCGAGATCACTGAGAATTTCTCTGAAACGATATCCATACCAGCTGCCGAATAATTATGAAATGAAACCTGGTGACAGATCACTCGTCGAGATTTTGCGAATTGGGTTTACAGTAGCATTGCATTATTATCTTCATACAGTGTTTTCGATAGATGTGGCACATTTCACGTAGTCCAATTGTGTTAACAAACAATAAACGTGTGAGGAGCACTCAACGTTCTCATGCATTTCCTTTTCAATGAACCTTTGTATCAGCCAAAAGTGTCCACCCAGAGCAGTTCACCTACAATTTCTAAATCAGTCCATTTTTTGAGGATGTTATATGAACGTGTTTAAAAACAATTTCAATCGCTGGTGAACACTCTGCAACATGTAACACAACAACATTATTTCAGAACCGTAAGTCCAATTGGTACTAGACACAGTCATCTTTATGCAAAATGGAGCCCCATCGTCTATAGCTGAGCCTGTTTAACGCCTTCTTCACATACCATTTGCAGAGGATCGTATTATAAGTCGATTTTTCCATGCACAGAACCTCCTAGGCCTCCCGATTTGACAAGTGACTTTTGGTTGTTGGGATTATTTAGGTCGAAAGTGAATCGAGACAAACAGATATCATTGCCAATATTGAAAGATGCTATCCGCCAACGTGTATCTGCTATGACGCAAGGAACTTTGCTTATGATGTAAATAGTGTTGAGTCTCGTCTGACATCTGTGCTTCTGAACGAGCGGAAGCACACTGTTTCCTTCAGCGACTTTTCATTTGCACGCCATCTGGCAATCAAATAAACAACTACTCAAACAGCACTTTTTATCTTTCATTATTAAAAAAAATTTCCTCTATTTCTCCATCCACTTCGTGCAAACTGGAGCCTTTCACCTATTATTCGCTCATTAATAATTAATTTTTAAAGTTTATCAACACTTCTGGATCATACGGTAGTTTTGATAAATAATCACACGATTTGTTAATGTGATGATATTATACAATGAGGAAGGCATGCATACCTTCCACTGTCAATATTCGCTCTTCTAGTTTTGAATGCTGTTAAACAAATTTTTTTTCTGCCAACAAATGTATTCAGACTATATGCTTACTGAATTCAAGATGTTGTGTTGGGGAATGTCTTACAAATCTACCTTTCATTTATTTATTTTTTTATTTCAAATTCTCTCTCTCCCTCTCTTTTTTTTACTCCAAGATAATATTGTTCCCTGCTTATTTTCTAAGCAGGGATAAACAAATAAATAAAACTGCATACGCCCAATTATGAAATCTTAAAATAGGTGTTAAAATTTTTTTGAAAAACAAATGAGTTGAGCCTTTTCTCTGATTACTTTTAATAGAAAAGTATTGAGTAATTATATCAATGTATCACAATATACATCATTATCTATGCCATAATTAAAATCTAAACCAATTCGTAACGAAGATGTGTTTTAAACTCTAACTTCCGATTTCAAAAATTTTGTTCGATATAAAAAATGGAGAAGGTGAATGGGGTGTAGAAACAGATAAACAAAACTTTTTATATATTTAATGATCCAGAGGATTTGAAGGAAAGGGGAAAAGATCACGAACATTTTTTTTTAAAAAAAAGTTCGCACTTGAAAAAAGTTTGGGAGCCACTGCTATAAATACTCGTCGATCACAGTTCAAAATTTATAAAATCAATTATCAATATATTTTCAGGTTTCATCTAGTGACACTTTAATTCAAACCAAATCAAAGCTTCGAAGTTATCCAGAGGAAAAAACAGCAACTTGAGTTACAATTTATCTGCCTTCCTTTAGTTAAAGAAATAAACTTCTCCCTGAAATAAATATTACAGTTATATAACCTGAAGAAATACTCTACACCCTAAAACAAAAGAAATTTTAACAAATCTTACTGTGTGGAACTTTCGAAGAGACGTTTCAAAACTAACGTAATTGGGTTTTAATTTTCATGGATTAGATATATTAAATTAAAAGAAAGATAAGCAATAATTCATAGAATTGGATCCAATATGATTTAATATGTTTTATTACCTAAGGAATTTAAGTTATTTATATGATAAATTGGAAAATAAATGAATTTAATAACTGAATTCAAAACTATTAGAAAAGCACGCTAATCACAGGTTAGGATTTATAAACATGAAGCGTGACAACATGTGATCTTAAATACGTGGGGTGATCCAAAAAAAAGTTAACAAGGCAAATAAAAAAGTATTTATTAACAATAGAAACAAGATACAAATGGGAATCAAGGGACACATCTCGCCTTCACTTTTCCACATAGTCGCCAAACCTATTTAGGCTTTTGTCAGAACGTTCGACCAACTTGTTTATCGCGTCTTG
This sequence comes from Nephila pilipes, assembly GCA_019974015.1. Classification (NCBI taxonomy): domain Eukaryota; kingdom Metazoa; phylum Arthropoda; class Arachnida; order Araneae; family Nephilidae; genus Nephila; species Nephila pilipes. The sequence goes on along the minus strand of BMAW01070823.1, from coordinate 7,823 downwards.
GTAGTAATCAGGGCCCTGCTCATTGAGCCATTTCTCGGCAGCTGTTTTCACTGCATCGTCTGAGGTGAACCGTGTTCCGGATAAGTTTCGCTTCAACGCCGGAAAAATGAAATAATCACTTGGAGCCAAATCAGGGCTGTATAGGGGGTGATTCCAGACCTCCCACTTGAACCTTTGCAGCAATTCCTGAGTCTGGTGAGCTGTATAGGGCCTGGCATTGTCAAGCAGAAGAATGACGCCTTTGCTCAGTAATCCAGGCCGTTTGCGTCGGATGGCTTCAAGCAATTTCGTTAAGGTGGCACAATAACGATCGGCATTAATGGTATGAACACGCTCCAAATACTCGATTAGGATAACACCAGTCGTATCCCAGAAAATGGTTGCCATCACTTTACCGGCAGAGGGTGTGACCTTAAACTTCTTCCTCGTCGGTGATCCAGCGTGTTTCCACTCCATCGTGGCTCTTTTGGATGTGGGGGTGAAGTGATGAAGCCATGTTTCATCACCGGTAACGATGCGATCAACGAAGTGTTGACCTTCTGAATGGTATCGCTGAAGAAATGTGAGGCTGCACATCATTCGAGTGGCCTTATGCTCCGCGGACAACGCACGTGGAACCCAGTGCGCACATACTTTGGAATATCGCTACTCATCGGTTACGATACGCTGAACGTTACCATAACTCAGGTCCAACTCTGAGGCACTCTCACTCTGTCCAACTCTGAGGCACGGTTACTCGTCGATCCCTTTGGATGATTTCTTCAACACGTGCCGTGTTGATATCCGTCCTTGAAGAACTTGGACGGCCGCTCGCTTCCATATTGCGGTTTTCCACATGCTCCCTGCCCGCTTGAAAAGAACGACACCATTTCGCCACATTCTTGGCCCATAAGAATCGAATTACGGCTCGCACCTCTATGCAAGACCACTTTTCTAGACGTCGTGCCATTACTGTTGCTCTTAAGTGTCTGCGTACTGACGCTACTTACTCGTAGAACCGCTGTCAGACAACTAGCGCCATCTGTCAACCACCCTGGGTGGAAATATTTGCTCCACAATTATTACGTTTCAAATGCTTCTGCTTGTAAACTTTTTTTTGGATCACCCTACGTACATGTGCTTTGATCCTCTTACTCTTCCTTTCTTAGCTTTTTAGTGGGCAATACTGATTGATAAATATAGATAAATAGAGTTGTATACGTGAAATAAATATTTTAAAAATAGGATTTAATTCGCAAAATCTCTCAATAAAATCACAAACATGAAATAGAACATTAAATTTGAATTTTCGTATTTTATCATTTTAATTTTATTTTCTTCACGTATTTGTTATGACGTTTATCTAAGAGAAAAAAACTATGTCCAAGGAATAAATATAAGTAGATTATATGGAAGTAATTTTATCTCTAAGCTTTATTAGTTTATTCTCGACTCTTGTACAAGAAAATAGGAAGTTTTTCTTCGCGAGAAGTTACGTTTTTTCTCCGCAAGGACATTAAAATATTCTAATAAATTTAATGTGGTTTTGGTTTCTTTACTGGCAGTGAAAGAATATGGAAAACGTATTAATACCTGAAACATATTAATACCGTTGATATGATGTATTTCAAACAATATAATGAAAATAAAGTTTTTGAAATTTTTTTGTTTATACTCAAACCTCTTTTTTTAAAAAAAAAATGCAACTAGTATCTTCCGTTATTGTATAATTTTGCAAGTAAAGAAAAAAATATGATATTATGACTGAATACATGTCTTATTGTAATGCTGTAATCTAGTTAATCGGAGAATTTTTTTCCAAAATAGGTTTGTTGCAATAGTTTTCCAAATATCAAACAATGATCAATAACGTAGGAGCTTTTTCGTAGATTTGTGTAAAGGACAATTTTAGTTGAAATTAGCCTCACTAGAGGGCTGCACAAGTCAGCCAAACGTGTTGCTTGTTGTTAGAATAAATAGGTAATCCTAATTATTAATTAATTATAAATTCAAAAATAGCATTATAAAATATTACTGATACACTATATAATTTAAAACAATATTTATTGATTTTTTAACTTTATTCATTTATATTTCTGTATTTTGTATATTAATATTTTGGTTAAATTGTGATTATACTTTAACTGTAAAACAAACTGTGATCATTGAAAAACCGTTGTAATTTGAATCACTCTGATTGTAGCTTTCTAAACATGTTGTTGTGTATCTGAAATCATCGCAAAAATAAATTCCATAATGATCCGCAACTGGTGAATAAGAAATCTCAATTTCTTTTTTATACATAATGCAACCTAAATTTATTTAAGTCTAACTATTCTGCTATCTGAAGTCACAAAAAAATCGTGACCGATAGGAAAAAATATTTGTATAGTCAATGACTCAATGATTTCGACTTCGAATATTAATCTGGATCCCAAATTACTTATTGTGGTCATGTTCCAGAAGTTGAAATGTATAAATGTGCAACTTAATAACTGTTTCGATTCTTGATCCGAGCAAAGACATTTGGTACGGAACAACGAAGATTGCCAAGTTGAGTTTATAAAACTCCCCATGCCAAGTGAAAAGTTGAGATCGGTATCACCTGAAGTACTGACCTCGTTATTCGACCATTAATAAAAAAACTATTTATATTCTGAGTCCCATACTATTATATGTGTATTTATAGAGTGAAATTAATTTCACAATAAACTAAACTACATATACATTATGATAAAGGTTACTTCTATAATGTGAGAAATCGTACACTGAGGTAATAAATTATAGAAATCTACAAAAAATTTGCTTAATCGATTGAAACTAATAGCAGCTTAATCTATATAATATATATATATATAAGCGAAATACCCCCGACTGAGTCATCACGAGATCTCTATGACTATGCAACCGATTGACTTGAAATTTAGCAGAGTTACTCATTTTGTGATGTAGACGCTCACTAAGAACGGATTTTACGGAAGTCTTATCCAAAATGTAATTTTCATCCGTTAATCTACTCTTATCTACTCTTATGTTATTTCTGGCGACTTTATCGCCAAGCATGATATGACCGATGCCAAACGGAATATATTTTTTTATGCGTATTTTGTGCATTGCTACCTACTAAGTTTACTAGATGAGATTTGCGCGTGCGAAATGGAAAAACGCCAAATAATTTTATATTGAAGCGCTGACGGAGGACTGCAAGATTTTGGCGAAAGGTCTCTTTATGTGAAATTACGTACATGTCGAAAATAGAAAACGTACATATTTAGCGATATAAATAAATGAGTTTGGAATAAATTGAGTTTCTGAATTTGGAATGTAGTTTAGCTCCAAAACTTTGCGGGATTTTGTAAAGTACTAAAATGGCGACTTTTTACAGAGTAGCTCACACGCAAGACAATTTTCGTTTACTGGAGGACCTCGCTACATGCATGAACGAAATCAGAAGGCTTTGACATACGTAAGACATTTTGGTCGTCCCGACTTGCACGACTTTTTTTTAGGATTGCAGTCTCTTGCAATCCTAAATGGTCAGAAATCAATGAAGTCTTTAGGAAAGGACAAAAATCTTACGATAGACACGATGCCATTGCGAGGGTATTTCATTTGAAAGGTAAGCACATGATGTATTTTCTGAAAAAAGGTTGCATTTTTGGCATTACTAGGTGTAACATGTATACGGTGGAATGAATCTTATCCATATTATATATATATGGGGTGACTTTTTACTAATTTTTTTTTTATTTTTGTCATATATTTGAATGTCGAGGATAACCATTATTACAGACAATCAATTTCTTAAAGTTTTAAATTTAGATTATCATTAAAGCCTTAAAAATTGAAAATTTTCTTGATATCTTACGTATAGATTCCAAAATATTATTTTATCGTCTGTCCAGCGAAGCGGGCGGGTATCAGCTAGTTTTATAATATGTGGAGTACATCTGATATTAAGGTATCTAAAACAAAAATTCTATTTCAGATATCCTGTTTCAAGCACTGTTGGCTGTCAATCGCACCGGCAAGGGGCAAATTATCAGGTAATAATCATTTATTTCAATTTTTCCAAGAATACAATAATAACTTCAGATTGATATAATAAGCAATCATTTAAAATCTTAGGGGAAATAAGTAAAAAAATTTATTGACATATTGTAATTATTTACTATATGTTAATGGATACTACTACAATTTCAATGAATTGGAAGACAAAACTAGTTAAAGTAATACAATTAAGAAATATCTGATATGAGCTCAAATATGTTCAAAATAGTTATGAGAGCATTTTGTGTTGTCTTTAGAAGGATGCCAATGGTTATTTTTATAGTCATAGATTCTGTTTTGCAGAATGGAAATATCAACCGAACTGAAGCTTTGCTTCAAATGTAGTTCACTTACGAAATTTTAATTGTTTCTTAAGGACATGAACATTTGAAATTGACATGTAAAACACTAAGTTATCATTAATGAAAGAATATTGCAACAGAATATCCATTATCATGACGGTTTAACAATATACAATAAAGGAAGTACGCTGTTTTCTAAATGTTTGAAACATTTAATATGAATCAACTTTAAAATTTCGTTTTATTTTCTGCATATGAATTTTGTAGTTTAATGATATTAACCTTGATTAAATGGGGATCAGTTTCCACGATTGGAGAAATTAAATAACTGTTACTACATTATTTTTATAATTTCTGATCATTTTATTAAATCCAGCATTGAATTATGGACAAGTTTTTTCAATGTTATTTATAATGTGTTGATATAAAATTTTATTTGGAAAACATTTAAAAGATATAAATATTAAGGCAATAAATAATTTCAAAGTGCTTTACCCTTTCATTTAACAGAGGCCAAGTTTTTCTTCTCTTTTTCTCGTGTATTTATAAGAACCAGGTCCATTATCTCCAATAACTGCCTTCCGTTCCATCCGCAGCCACTGGATGAGCAGCCATATTTAATATAATTCTATTTCTATGCTGGGTTGCTTTCCGAATGTTTATATAAAATTTCCAGCTGACGAATGAGTGTTTCTTCAGGCGCCCCAACAAATCTCTTTGCGCAAGAATCTCTTGAATATATTTAATAAAACCCTGGCAGGGGGGAGACATCAAACAGTTACGATCACAAATTCCAACAGAAATTCTCTTTGTAATTCTTACAGACTCTGTGAATCTCTTCTTAGAGAATATTTTACTCATTGTATTTCTAATACGTTATATCTTATTGTTATGTCCCGTGTTCCTTAAGGTAAAAGTCCATGCAATAGGGATAGTCTAAGACGAAGTAGGCGGCTATAACACCGCAAGGATCGTAGGGAGAGATTTTAATTTGAAATAGTTTTAAGCATGAAGGGAAAGGCCTGTAGGTCGTCGAAGAATATGTTAGATGTTTGAAATTGACTTTCAACTGGTTGTTAACTGCAGGGAATAGCTGCTTAGTAAGAGTTTTGATGTTAGTTGTTCCAGAAAGAATTTCAGCTACGAAGAAATTGCCCATTTAGAATGCGCATCAGGAAGAAATCAGAGAGGAAGGAGAAAAACCCCTTATAGAAAAATGAACTGCAACTTATGTTTCATATTTTAATGTACTTTCACCCAATAAATATTAATTAATTTATTTTTTTACCTGTAAAATGACGTTATAATTATTAAATGTAAAGATAAAAACAGGTTGTATGATTTACTTCTGTAAAAATACACACACCTAATACAAAATTGTGTCCCATCCTGGATCCTACATGAAGTGTTGCAACTGTTCATTCATGTTATGAACTAACTGTTTTATAATAGTATTTATATTATCTATAATTAGGTTCCATATTAGATATAGCAAATTGCTACAAATAGTTACCTATAGAAATAGAATGAACATCACACAACATTAAAATTTTACGTACGAAACCTAATAAGTTAAAATAAATTGCTGGATTTCTTTTTTAAAATTATCAATAAAATAAATATTTTTAAATGCTATGAATCTTTAAAATATTTTAGTTGTGACTTATGTGATAGACATTTATTTTTGAAGTATTTGGCTTACATATATTGCTTTATTTAAATGAGTTCTAGGAACATTTATAAAAAGAAGTAATCAGAATACATTTTTCTACTAAGTCTGGAAACAGCACTGACATTTTTCATAACCTTTTTAAGATAATCCATGTGATAGCAGATCGTGAACTTGGCTTAGATAATCGGCAACGATTTTCATAAAATGTTTTAGATTCATTTCTTAATATTATTATCGTATCTCCGTTAATAATACTTTACGGAATATTGCATATTGAATTTTGTGAATATTTTGTTAAAGAATGCAATGCATAAATGTGTTTTATTCTGATTTATAATTTTGAATTGTTACTATTTACATCCATAATTGATTAATAAATTAAATGATGTTGTAGGGAATATAATACAAAAGTATTTTCATTTGTAATCCATATTAAAGGGTTGTTCTTCTACTGAACTCCAATATTATTTCCTGATGAAACATTTCATTCAGATTTGAAACGATAAACATCCCAACAATTAAAATACCTACAGATTTATAGCATTTATATCTCAGTGCAAAATCTTGTTTCTCAGAGAGTAGCGCTGTAATTTATATAATAATCCAAGAGTTTTTATTCATTGTATGCTTTTCACACATTAGAGAGCAAAGCAATATGTGTAAAACGTGTAGTAAGCGAGCAAAATCAGAACAGTGTGATTTGCGCAAATTACAGCTATTGACCGACAGTGATTGATTCTATTTTTTCCTGGACTGCCGTTTCAATTGAACAATTTTCCGGTAGGTGTTTTCAAACATGCCAACTGACGCCCACACAGAAATGCCAAGCCAGCAGCCCATCAGACCTCCGATATAGCTGAAGAGCTCCTCCGTCTGAAAGAAAGTACAAGAATTATATATATATATATATATATATATATATATATATATATATATATATATATATATATAT
>BMAW01070821.1:0-25502 GCA_019974015.1 Nephila pilipes | reverse complement strand
TTCACGACATTAAGATAGGAATTTAGAATTTACCATAAGATACATCTGTAAATTTTTAAAAGAGTAAGGGTAGCATGGTTGAGTTCCCAAATAGAAGCATCATTACCTTATAAAATAAGGTTCCCATTTATCAGTTAACAATTTATAAATGTATCGAGTGATTTAAGTGTATAGTGATAATGTGTAAGATTTTGAGTTATTGTTACCTTTTAGAATTTATTTTCCTTTAATTTCTGTTAAGAAATATAAAAAAAAATATTTTCTTTTTAAATATATAACAATATAAAATTTAATCTGCTCTTGAAACCTTAGTTTGTTTAGATTTATTTACAATTATTTCTTTTTACAATTGACCTTAATACGCTAAAATGCAACTTCTCAATATCAGGCATTTTTAAGGTATTAAATACTATTTCCCAACAAGTTTTCGATGTTTTTAATATTTTAGCAGATTTAATTTTTTCTTGTTTTTTGAATGTTTTTAGATTGCTATTTGCATCGTCTCATAGATCTACTATTATATACAAAATGCTTATTAATTTTATGCCATGGACAGGACAAGGCTGATACCCGGCATGAGACATCCCACTCTTTATATTCAATTCTCAGTAGCACCAGGACTTTTAGACACGACAGGTTTGCAGAATTTATGTCCCGATAAGCGACACGGTTTTAATTTAAAACAAGATTTCAGCATGTATCTCTGGTGAAATAACCTTTTGCATTAGTTCGCAACCATAATCACTCAGGTACTTCCATTTTACAATGTACTTTTTCCAGAAGCTATAATTTATTTCGCTCATGAGGATCTATGTTCCGGATGAATAACTATCAAGTTCATTAAACAGACATGTAAGGTATTTGACTGTTAATAGATTTTAAGTCTCTGTTTTAAAATTACAAATAGTTCTTTCATTGAAAGAATCAAACATAGGGCCCAAATGCAGTGTACAACTAGATGTCTTGTTCCGTTTCCTATCCACTAATTCAATATATATGGTACCATGCATTCGACACAAACAAAATTAGATATCATACACGTTATCGCCAAAAAATGCAAAATGGCACCAATCCATGCGTTCACAGTATCTGTTCTAAATTTATTTTAAATTTTATGCACTTTGCATTTCTGCGTTATTTTGGACGAAATATATTTGCATGTTTTGTTTTTCATGTCTCAAATCGATTGTCATATAATAAATCTTGATTCTAACATCCCACCTTTCGTGATCACAAAAAATGTTCCTTTCATCATTTTTATCTTTACACTTGAGAGAAGGAAATATTCTTCGGAACAATTGTTCCCAGTGCCAGTAAATGATCTGTGAAACATAACGGAGTCTCTGAAATCCTTTGAAAAAGCAATCTTCTTTCTTTTAATCAAGCCGATCGATTTTTTGAATATACGAATATAAAAAGCAATTTTGCTTTTGTAGATACTTTACTTTTGAGACTAGGGATTTATCATTCAGTTCAGGTATATCTAAGATTAATGATTTCTTGAAGGAATTGTAAAATATTATGTACTGGATGTTTACATACCTTAGAAAACGAACTGTAATAATTCATTATATATAAATTTTATTTGTGGAAAGAAATTGTCATTAATTTTTGCAAACGGGAAGTCTTTTTTTTTAGAAATTAATGACAACTTCAAGTTCATTACGTGTTATGATGGTGATTATCAATTTTTTTTATCATTTTTAATATTTTTTCATTTTATATTGTATGCTACTTCTTATGCTTGTGCTATCTTCTCCACAAGATATTTATATTGAAATATTTTATTAATAACGGGAATTAAATTAAACTTCATCAATAAAATTTAAGAATATATAGCATAATTACTTTTATTTCTGTAATTTATGTATAGAAATTAAGATTACTCTTTTATTGAAAACTTGAAGGACATTAAGGAGAGGGGAAATATACGTATGTTCTCTCTAAATCTCTTCACATTATTTTAATTTTGATTTTTTATTCCATTTGTTAAAAGAAAAAAAGAATATACATAATCTAATGATCTGTTATTAATCTAATGATCTATACTAAAATTAACTTGTTGACGTTACTAAGCAATTTTCATGCCATTCAAATATGACGTAGTAAGTGTCCAAATTAAATTTTAAAAAAATGTTTTAATTTTAAGTTACGAAAATCGCTTTCTTAATTAAGAAGTCTTATGCTTCTTAATGTTTCAAAAAATCGTGTTTCTAATTTATTTAATATAGAATACCTGTCTGAGTATTTTAATCGAAATTGTTTACAAATATTCCCAATAGTATAGTAGTTATTAAGAAAATAATGCGAGTGAAAAAGTTGGGATTTAAACAATGTTTATATTTTGGTTGCTTGGTGACATTTGTTAATTTCTAGGCAATAACTGTTTTTCTTTGAGGCTATGTTTCAATGCTTATTATGATCAAATGCTTATATGAAAACTTCAAATACTATGATTTTAACTCCATATATCAACTACAATTATCTATAAATTTAACTCGTGCTCTGTTAGTTTTCATACATTGAGATTTGAATCTGAGCGTTCATTTTCAGTATTTCTTATTCTAAAGAGAGCTTTTATAAATATTCTAAGCTGAAGTAATCTTTTTTTTTTTTTTTCATTTATAAATTTTAATGATGAATCCCATTCAGTCAAAAAACCATCGAGTAAGCGTTGCTAAAACATGAAGTTTGCAGATAATGTGCATATAAGATGTAAATCTGGTCAAAGTATGCCAGAATCGGTGAATAATAGTGTTTCTATAAACAACTCGAACAAATGCTGACTCCCTTATTGAAAATTATTGTCGTTTTGATTATTATGGGGTGTTTAACAAAAAAAATATTTTTTCTAACTTTCATATATATGCTTCCTGCATAAAAGGGGAGAAAATATTACACTAACACAAAAATACATTTCAGTTTGGTATAATATATATTCTATGAAATGTGAGGGTGGAAATACACACTGACATAAAAAAAACATTAGAGATTTGTCTAATATTTATTCAATGAAATGTGAGAACTGCAGTATACCTTATACATTCATAAAATTGGAGACGTTAGGTATAAGAATAAAACATTCCTGAAGTAATCATATATTTTGTGTATGTGTGGAGAAAAATCAGACAGGATCATGTCTCACTGACATATTTTTGTAGTATGGTAGACTTTCTTCCACGAGTAGTTGAAATTTTTTTTAAAAATTCTGTGAATACTTTGAGTATTTGCACCAAATAAAAAACGGAATCATCCATTCAAAGTGTTTTTTTTAACAGAGGTGACTCTCACAAATTCTTTAAGTATAATTTTCAATAACAATGAAACATGGTAAGTCCTTGGTTATTCTTCTTGTGTTGGTATATGTGCAGTTAAATGGAACAAAAATGAAATAAAAAAAAGAAAGGTGATTGATGAAAAAGTGCTATCTTTTTATTGTAAGGTATATGAATTCTGAAAATGAAGAAATTGTTTACCCGCTTACAAATAGGGGAAAACAACACAAAAAAGAGTGTTAGAAAAGCCAAATTAGCTCGGCTGCTATGTGGAAATTGTTGAAATCCTAAGAATATTTCAGTGCTTAGAAATCAATTGTACTGTGAGATATATCCTTACATTGGTAATGATGATTCCCAAAGACTTTGTGGCTAAGGTAGCCTAGTGGCTTTGGCTTCGGATTCGTGGCGGGCGGTGTTCGTTCAGACACGGGTTCGATCATTGGCCACTAAAGACCCACCGTGTAGCCAGGTGTGATGCACGTTAAATCTGTCGGAGCCTAAATTCCTCTAGTTGGTGTGATGTGGAAGTTAGGAAAGGGGGTACCAGCTCATGTATCATCTTCATCACTTGAACAAGGTTCAAAAGTATGAGGTCCGTTGTCAATAGCCCTTCTTTTGCTTCTAGTGCAACGTTAATAAGAACTAAACTAAAACTAAATTCAAAACATTTTACCTATTTCTTCATCTGATACAAGTAGAGAAGGTATTGTAGTAATAAAACTAAAATGTATCAGAAATGATCCATAAGATAAAGAGACTTGTTTGTGAAAATTGAAGCAATCACATTCCGAACAGGGAAGGGAGTAACAAAAGTAACAAAATAAGTATTTTATGTAATGCTATGGTTAATTGTAAGTATGATATCAATTTTCTCATTGCATGACTTTTTTTCACTAAGCGTATGATGTTTTTAAATCTATTGAACATAACTTGATAAATTTTTCATATCATATTCTGACATTGCTCTTATTCAAAATAGAAAAATATATGTTGAAATTTTAATGAAACAATTTAAATTAAATTAATTACTGATCAGTATTTTTTATTACCTTAAATTCGAATTTTAAAATTTTGCATTTTCTAAACACTTTAAATCACTGTTACAAGCTACATAATTTTTATTAACATTTATTTTCCGAAAATAAGAGAAATACATATTAACATATAATGGTTACCTTTTTTAAAACATTGAACTTAATACACATCTCTTCAAAAAGGAGATCCAAATTCCTTAATCATAATAAATCCTAATTCAAATTCTACTTTAATTCCAGTATTGTTCATTGGATATGAAAAAATAATACTATTCGATAGTAAATAAATGTATAATAAATAATAAATAAAAAAAATTGTTTACTGGAAATGATATAAAGAATAAAAAAAAGATTTATAAAAAAATATAAATATCAATTTTTCATTCTCAAATATTTATATTCTTTTAATCTAAGCGAAAACAAAAAAAGCCCTTTAAATATACATATGAATTTCTTTATGTTTGAGTTTTTATATATAACTTCTTAATTGAACGGTATATAACTTCTTAATTGAACATTTTAAGTTTGCTCGGAATACCATAATTAAGCAAGAAATACCTTTTAGTAAGAAATAATGAAATCGTATGCTGTGAAAACAAATGTATAGTATCATAAAGAAAAAAAAACTCCTTAGCGGTTGCAATTATTTGTATTACTCTCAGTTTCATTTATTTTTTTTAATCTCTTAATTTTTTTCTGTATTGTAAACAATAATTGAAAAACAATAGTAACCAGTATTTCTCATTTACTTCGTACTTTCATCATGCTTTCTTCATTAATTATTAATGCAGTGTACATCTCCCCTCAAAACAGCTTAGGTATTTTTTACTGATTTTATGCAAATTCCAGACTTGTATTGCCAAGAAAAAGTAATAAGACCTTTAAATACTAAGATAGAAAATTATTGCCATATTAATTTTATTTTTTAAAGCTTTCCATCATAAATAACTTCTTTACGATACATTTAGATATTATCAAACCGCGCTTTCTCAAACATGTAGGACTCCTAAATGTAAGAAAATTTAATTAAAAATTTCAAAAAGAAAAAATATTTTCACTGCTTAAATATTCACATATTTTGTCATGCTTTTTCGAACGAAATAAAATTAAATATTCATTTAATAAGAAACAGCATTTAATTATTTAAGAAACTGCAAACGCACTTTTCAACAACTTCATTAAAATCTTATCGGTGTCATATATATATATATATATATATATATATATATATATTATTTATTGTCTACACATTACGACATGACTTTTGATAAAAGAATTAAATTTAATTATGAAGAATATTAAAGTTTAAATAAAATAATTGCATAATACTTGCAATGGAAGAGTATCTGTTTCGTCCAGTAACATCCATTTGTGTTGCAAACGGAGTGGGTATTATTCTCTATTGGAAACTGATTAAGGACGACTCCTTATACTTGACATGACCCTAGTGGGTAATTTCTTTCATACCAATGAAATACATAATAATCAGCACTTTTTCATGTAAGTGTTTTTAGATTACATATAATATAGTTAGACTGATTTACATCAGTAGCCATGTTCATAAAATATTATTTTTTAATTTTCAAAATAGTATAATTCCTGATTCTCCTTCAATAAATCATTTAGCTAAAGTGGTCAACAGTTTCATTCTAAATATCAATATTTCTAAATCATTAAGACATAACATTTTGGATATATCTTCTTAGTTATTGATACTTTAGTCAATAGAACAATTTTCAGTTCCATTAAAGTTTCTTATAATTTTTTTTTTTATCTCCTTAAAGCTTATGTTCAATTTGGTAATGGGTGGATATAATCTCATATGCGAAGCATTTGTAAAAAAGTTCTAGAAAATGAATTTCCTCTTCATCTTGATTTCCTACATTTGAAATATTTTTTTCTATTTTTTTTCAATCTGTGAGAACAAATATTATTATTTTAGTTTTCCTCTTTATCACATTCAAACTTTAAATGTAATTTTAAAAAAAATGTTTTGCCACTAATAGTTTATTATCAGAATATCCTTCTAGTAAGATATTTAATTACTTTAATATATTCATTATAAGAGAATAAAAAATAAAAACATCAAACTCTTGTACGCCTTACCTATTACAGTGATACAAATCGAAATGATAAATTATTATACGTATTATTTTTATAAGACTATAGACTATGTCTGATTTTGTGGTACAAGCTTCTAGTTTTCAACAGCATCATTTTAAAAGAAAAATCAAAATTTTAAATTATACTTACAAATTCAACAGCTCAATTGCGACATCTGGGTATTTGTACATTGTTTTGATCATTGAATTCAAAGGTAGTAATTCTCCCACGACGAAATTTTCTCTCGGGTCATGAAGAACTGTAAGTCTCTGCCGCGAGGTTTGGTAATTCAATTAGAAAAACAACATGAGCGCAATAGCCAACAAATAGGTGCCAAAGAATGGCATCTCAAAGAATAATACCTAACAGTGTTTAATATATTTCCTTACTTTGCTAAACGATAAACTTTTAGTTAAAAATCGATGTGCGAGTTTATTTAATATGTGCTAAAATATTGCTGTTTCGTGATAGTGGCGTGAACAAAAATGAGTGCGTTTGTAATAAAGGATACTTGATATTCGATTCAAAATTTTGTCATTATAATGCATTATAATCATAATAATTACATTTAGTTTGCTTAAGATTTATTTTTAAATGCTAAAATACATTTAATTTAACATTTTATCGACTGATTTTATTTTAATAATTGAACTCTATATTATTGTCTTCTTTAATAATTTTTAGCACCTAAAGGGCTATTGTTTTAGATGGATCACTTTCCGCGTACAAGATGACTTCTTAATTTTTTAATCCTTTGCTTCAATTTTAATTACATTAAGTTTAAACATATTCAATTTAATAATTGTTATCTTTTTCTTTAATTTCAATTATATGTAGCTGATATAATATTCATTTTAATAATTTATCGCCTGCTTTAATTTTAATTCCATGTAGCTGATATAATAATGAATTAAATAATATTTGTTTTAATTTTAATTACATGTAGCTGATATAATATTCAATTTAATAATTTATCATTTGCTTCAATTTTAATTACATATAGCTGATATAATAATCAATTTATTATTTATAGTTAGCTATAATTTTAATTACATTTAGTTTAAGTATATTCAGTTTAATAAATGTATTGTTTCCTTTAATTTTATTTTCGGAAATGTTTAATGTTGTCCATATCTCGATATCTCATCGTTTACTTCAATTCTTATATTTAATAGAGTAATTTAATAATAATTATAAAAAGGCGCACCTTGGGAGCCTAATTTGTTATTTGCTAAACTTTGCATACAACTTTTTCATTTTGATTATTTATAATTTGCTCTCATTTTAATAATTGATTTTTTTCGTGGAACACCTGTTTTTATTCTATTGTTGTTAAAATTAGTAATGATTTTGTTCATTTGAATGTTTTGCGAGTGAAAATGAATATGAATTATGAATATGAAGAAGGCATTTTCTTTTATTGGTATTAACTGCTTCTGTAGATCCTGGGACGCAGTTTTAGTTTTGTTTAGCTTTTATTAACGTCGCACTAGAAGCAACACGAGGGCTATTGGCGACGGACCTCGTAATTTTGAACCACGGTCAAGTGACGAGGATGACGCCTGAGCTGGTACCTTCCTCTCCTAACATCCACACCACGCCTTCGGGAGAACTTTGGGCCCCAAACAGATTTAACGTGCATCAGCCCCGGCTACACGGCGGGTCTTTGGCGGCCAAGGATCAAACCCGCGACTGAACGAAACCGCCAGCCGCTAGTCCACGACCTTGACCACTAGGCTACCGCGGCCCTCTGGGACGCAGAAGTACTCTTACATTACGCGAATTAGTATTCATTTTAAATGAATCTACTTTTTCAAAAACTTAACAGAAAAATAAATAAAAAAAAAAAATACGCCAGCACACGTTAAAAGTAAACTATCAAAACTAATTTTAGTTTTTGAAAAGATTTATATTTGCTATTTTTGACACACTGGAAAAAAAATCAAAAGGAAATAAACTAAAAGAAATAGTCCGAACTAAAAAAAAAGAAAACGTAATAGTCCAAAATTCCAAGCTAAAGAAGTTCATAAAACATCGCAATTCTTGTATTGTTCTAACATAAAAAAAAGGAGTTTTGTCGGTGTTGATATGTTTCTTCCAGATTAACTTTCTGTTAACTACTTTAGCTACCCCCGAAATTTGTGAGGACTCTATACTGTCTACAAATTACAAAACAACTTTTGATAAATTACTTGAATTCATGATATTGAAATTTTTTTTTTATAGAATTATTATGTTACTTACAATAGGGAAATAACAATCTCTTCGAGCAAATAACACTGAACATCCCTCTAACGAATGCGTCTTTCGTCTGTCTCTTTCATTTGTGTTCCCACTCCCACACTCTACGGAAACATTTCCTCCGTCTTTTTCTAGGGATGCCGGATTTAACACATCTGCCCTTCGTATATTTCTGATGTTGAATTCACTTCTTGTATAAGAGAAATTCGGTCATTTTGAAGCGATTCTGAAGCCAATGTGAAATGCTCCCCCTCCATATATATACCTCCACCCCTCACATATATATAACACTTAGAACAGAAATGGATAAATATTTTTAATTGTTTTGTCATCACTGACTTTACTCTTAGAGCTTTTGATTCATTCCTTTCCTCTGCTAAATCTGATTCATGTAAAGTGTTTTCATAATGGTTGCGCTGATTCAAAAAAATCACCAAATGTAATTTCAACCTTTCATACACTTTCTGAATGCACAAGATGAGAGGCCAAAGGTTATTCACAAATAAATCACTTCCATCTGCGGAAGTAATATGAATCATCAAAATATAGCAAAATGTTGCTTTTATTTTTCTAGAGGTAGGACAGATGCTCATGACAAACACAGAACAGAAAAGCCATTTGTGGTTCTTGAGGTTCTTCATTGAGGAACGAAGGAACCAAATCGAGAAAATTGGCACTTGACATGCAAAGAATTGTTAAACATGTTAGATAATCTAGATTCCCTCTTCAAGATCATTTTCTCACATGATTATTCCACATGCTTCATGATAATGGACCGACTCATACAGAGACTGAAACTAAAGAACACTAATCAAAAGTTTCAACAAGAATATTTGCGCCTCTTCCTATGAAACTGAACCTTGTACCTAACTGCTTTAATTCATTTCTTTAACTAAAGCACCATTTTTCAGAACAACACTTCGAACACGATGAGTTCAAAAATGAAATTAAAACTGGATTTCGTCAACATGTGGCATCCAATTGATTGTACCAGTCATAATGGACATTTGGGCAATGGTGGCAATTACATAGAAAAATAACGTATGCACTACTACGTAATTTACAATAAACATTTAATGAGTTGCTGCTTTTTAAATGAATATGAGGCTTTAGATCTTTACATTTCCAAAACATTTCTCTCTCTCTCTCTCTCTCTCTCTCTCTTACACACACAGATATATATATTATATATACTTAAAGAGAAAGAGAAAAATATATTTCTTTCTGTCCATATTAACACAATTTCTAACTTCATTTTCTTCAATATTTTCTTTCTTTGCTCACTTGCTTTACATATAAAGATAAGTGTTAAAAGTTCCAAATGTGTTGTGAAATCTAATTTTTATAATTCTAATTTCAATTAAGTAGAAATTACGTGTCCAATCGCAAATTTTGGGACTATATAAATTTATAATATAGAACCGAATGAATTACATATATTATTATTATTGAAAACGTAATCCTTCGAAGAAAACGTGTCGTGGAAACGAGTATCAGATTAACAATTATTATTTGTCACTTATTTTACTTTTTTATTTTTTAATATAAGATTTATTTTGTATACTGAGTGAAATTGCTTGAATTTGTACTTTCAATAAAACTAAACGCTTTGAAATGGTTATTTAGGAATTTTGAGCCACAAAAAGTATATAAGTACCCTTTTCAATCATTCTGATAAATTGTAATGTGATGAGAAGTTCAGGATTCTTGATTCAACCTCACGTAATTTTTGTACCTCACGTAATTAAAAATGTGATGTATATTTAAAGAGTAAAAATTAGGAATAATCCAGATTACATTTTAATATATAATTTTCATTACTTTCGTAATTATATATGAAATATTCCTTAGTATCTTATATCGTTCATAGATAGTGAGTTTTGAATTCATAATTATTACCATAAATATTTATTTCCTTCAATTGTGCATTAATCTTATTCTCTCTCTTTCTTATTAAATTAACTTATTAAATCAATAAATCTCAAAATCAAAATGCATCCGAAATTTTACTATCGAAAATTATATCCTTTCCTAAAGACGTCATATATTTCAATTTCCAGTTAAATTTCATTTCATTAGAAAATTATAATTAATTAAAATACATAACTAGCCTTTATTAATATGCATATAGCATAATATTTTGAATTATGATTGGCACAGATGCTTTCAGTGAATAAGATATAATTTATTAGAATTTATTTTGTGTCTTATAAATAATCAAACACTTCAGACGTACTTTAATCTTTTGAAACGAAAATATTTTCATACTTTGAATTAAGATACCAGGTCCTATAGTATTTTATATTATTAACGTTTAAAAAGCGAAATGAAAATTTAAAAAAAATTCTAAAACATAGAAAAATTAATAGCTTTCTAGCTTATAGATATTGCTCGAGTATACCTTAATATACCAGTTTCAATCACTAACATGAAAATATATTTTGTTATATTATTCTGAAGAAATAAAAGTGATTTTATTTTCATTACCCTTATTTAAATTTTTATATGCTAAATATTTGTTAATTAGAAAAAAAATATACTTTGCATAAAAAAGGGCGGATTTACCTAGAATGACATCATTATCTTACAGTTAATCAGTAATTTATAGTTAAGGAAAAAGCTATGTGACTATTGATATAAGATTTAAACTTGATAACTCTCTAATTCGTATTGATCATTCTTCTAAATTTAAGCGTATTACATAAACTTTTATTCAGGGATTTTGCTAATGTTTTTTTAAAATACGTTAAGAATATTTAAAATATTTATATTAAATACCTTACTTTGAAGACATTGTCTCAAACTTTCCACATTCTTCATGATATGAAGTGGAAAAAATGACTGCGACTATAAAGTACAGAATCTAAGTAATCTAATAAAGCATAATTTAGAATATAATTTGTAATTTTTGGTTTGATTTTTCACTTTCCTGAATGTTCTTATCGTTTCTTAATCAATAACAGGAATCTGTCTTATGGCAAAGAAAAGAATTAACCTAATTTTAAAAAAAATAACTAATGACTTTGAACATATTTTTTATATCAAGAATTTTTTGTAAATAAACAGTTGTCATTCTTTAGAAAATGAAAGAGATCATGAGACCCAAAATAAATATGTATATTTAGTATATTATGTAAATATACAAAAAGGTTAATGAAATTTATTCACAGGTATATAGTAAATATATTGTTATTGACCTTTGTTTCTAATGTTGACGAAGTCCATAAATGTGTAAATAATTAAATACACACAAAAGAGAAAAACTGAAGGATATTTTTTTCTAATTAAATCAAATAATATTTATGTATGTGGTATACAAATCATTGTTCTTGTTCCACTCAATAAACTTTTTCATTATTAATGGAATTTATGTTAATAATTTCGCTTTCATGTTTTTTCTCTTCATCTTACTTTTATGGCTTTCCCGCAAGATTTGATTCCTTGAATATGTATTCTTTATTTTATAATACGCAAATATCTGCATAACTATACGAAAAAGAATAAAAAACAATTTCACCAAAATTATGTTTGAGTAAGACATACAAATGTTTTAATCTTTGTTCTATGGAAAGTGAAATCAAAGAGAATATTTTTCTATCATATATTTTTATATATTTACTTTGCATTTGTTACACTTTTTACAAAGCTAATATGATCTGAAATGTATTTCTGAAATAAAAATTGGAGCTATTTGTTTACAGTAATCGATTTGAGGTCTTACGAATTTTCTATAGCTCATTAAAAGAAATAGAATAATTTTAATATTGACATTTCGTGAATTATAAAGGTGACAATATTGCTATATTATTTTTTATGAAGAATTTTCCCTTCGTTAAAAACTTCAAGTTACGCATATTTATTGTAGTTTGAATATGTTCTGCAAAAAGATCCAAGATGCCTTAATTGTTTTTACATTAATATATATATATATATATATATATATATATATATATATATATTCTGTTTTCAAAGTCATTTAATATTTGAGAAGTATTACAGATTATTTCAGGAAGATCAAATGCACTTATTTAAAATGATAAAAATGAACAAATAATTTTGACATATATTCCATTACTAGTTTATTAAATCAAATAACAAAAAAACTGTTAAATGCAATTATGAAATCTTAGCTATTTTGGTTCAGTTTTTTAGTATAATACACTTGTGGATTTCTGTTGTTAATATACCATGGATTCATTTTATTAATTTATGAAGAATTATTAAACAAAATTATATATCAAAATTTTTTTATTTATAATTTTCAAATGTAATTTACATTATTTTCAGAATATATTATTGAGAAATATTTGAGGGAGACTTGGGTAAAATAAAACATTAAGTTTGGCAAAAAATATAAGTACTTCATATTCTCTTGAAATCCATTGGAGCAAACCCAAATAAAATGAAAGAATATCATTCAGTGTTAAAGGCATTAACAAGATTTAAGGACTTTTTTATTGATTATGTAACATCAACTGCTTATTGATAACTTCCATTCCTATTTATAAGCTGGAATGTAAGAGTCAGTGATAATAGTCCAATAACAGTGATAAAAGTAATAGTGAATAAATGTTAACATACAAAAAAATCAAGTTAAATTTTTATTCATGTTATGAATATTTAATGCTTGTTGACTATCTACTCTATTTCTATTTTGATTAAACGAGCCTTAACTGTTGATTATAATATTAAATTAAACCTGCACGCGTCTCTCACCAATTTGCTCAGCTTTAATAGAAACTAAGGGTTCGATTCCTGAACACTTTTATTTTCTTCCGAGATCCTTCTAATTACCTTCGAACTTACTTTCAATTTCAAGATTAAATTGTTCTTTGCTTATACGAGCATTTCATGAAATATACTTACTACATTTCCTAATTTCAATCTAATTTACATACATCACGTTTCATTTTGTGGATGAGTTTCATTTTCTACAATTCAAATAGAAAAGTTGTCAAATGCTATTTAACACAGAATTACCTTATTTCTGGTATAACCTTAGTCAAGGATTTATAAAATTTAGCTTCTAGGATATTTTATAAAACGAAATTCAGGCAATAGGAAATTATCATCATAGAAAATTTAAATTATTAATTTCGGAATACGTATTTTAATATTTCGGCAGTTCGTATAAAATTATATCTAAAAATGCCTTTTAAATAAATAGCATATATATTAATTAATTTAAATCTCATAATGTTTTTACACATTAATAAAATCTCAATAAAAACTAAATATGCATGACATTTTACTTCCATTATACTATTTATTTCTCGAAACATTTCACACAGAAACCTATAGTCTTTGATTCTTTTCTTGCTGTGTATAATTAACAGACAAATTGTAAACATTTTTTACACACATTATTGGTTTTATTGTCTTTACTTTGCTTTAGCTGACAATGGGTTCGTTTGCTTGAAATATCTGCAGTAGTACGTGGGCGGATAACTTTTGATTCTTTTACAAAATTATTCTTTCTTGGCTCATCCGATAAAATTGGAATACAATCTATTCTGTGCAGATTAGAACCTGTTATTTCGTTAAAAACTATCCATGCATTAATAACCTCTAGATCTTATATATTGAAAACTATGCACTAGCTACGTCTTGATGCAGATTTCACGGAATATTTTCCTTCCATCTGATCTGTAATATCGACAACAAATTGTGTGGAATTAGTGAAATATATTATTTTAAGAGTTTTCTTCTCATTTTGAGTAAATTCTAATGAAAAATGCAATGAGCTAAGAAGAAGTACATTTTTGTATTTTTTACATTATTAAGAAACAAGAATGTTCATATTATGGATCATAAAGATTTTTGAATATAATTCTGTTTTCGTTTTCTTCAATGATATTAGAACTTCTCTTTTTTCTCTATCGATTGTCCTGACATAGCTAAAGCTATTTTCTTCTAGGCTTTCTTCAAGTTTTAGAGATGTAAAAAACTTTCACTTTTTATATTTCATCTGGTTTCCCGATGAGACTGTACTAACCTAAGAGCAGCATTTTCAACAACACTTAGATCATTTAATTTGGAATCATATTTTCCTAAATATGGAAATACTTATGTACCTTAAGTCACATCTACACACAACTGAAATTTGATACCAAATTTGTCTGGTTGGTTTGGCATACATGCAAAAATCTACAGAAACTGCTGCTCATATACAGTAATGTTTTCTCCTGGTATGTAACACCTGAGACAGTTTTCTATAAATGTATTCCAAAGATCTGATATTAGTTCACATTTATCATCTTTCAATCATTCTGATTTGATATATATAAATCAAAATGCAATAATCATACGATTTCCAGAGATCTGTTCCAGTTCGTTGCTGAAAGGAAAAAAATTGTGGTCCCAGGTCTTTGAGCAAAGGCTAGTGATGAAAACCTCTTTTGCAGCTAAAATTCCCGAACGTACCTCTTCTGCTGAATGCCATCCCTAAACGTGTGCAACTGGGATACCACTAATTTGTTTTCTTTTCGATCAGCTTACAACTGGGATAATATTCATTTTACCTAGCTTTTAACATATAACAGAGATGAGAACATTCCAGAACTTTCCAATACTTGGATACAATAGCTTCCAATCACAATAGCTCAGACATCCGCTTAACAGGTATATGCCAAATATGTCGACGCACCCTTTTCTAATTCTCATCCTTTTGCAAAAAGCAGGTGCAATACGTCTCTTTATACGATTATTTCGCAACTCAAAAATTTAGATTTGTTTTCTTGTTCGGGTCAGCTATGACCCCCTAGGTAGTTCTAGATATACAGACCTATAAATAAAAAAAGTGTTCCTTACAATTCAACTAAATTCGTTTTAAGACATTGGACGAACTATTTAGGAAAAGTCAAAAAAATAGAAAGCTTAATTTTGAAATCCAACTCTAAAACGAACTAGAACTCAAATCTCGGGTCACAAATGTCCTGTCTCAGTAATTCTGTTGTTAAAGAAGAAATCATGATAAAGCCCGATTATACAAGTTTTCAAAAGAGTCTTGATTTCGGAAAATTGGTGTAAATTATATCATGATGAAATCATTGATGTTCGCAGCTTTTAATAAAATATACTATCCATGATATGCCAAGAACAAGCTAATATTTAGGCGTTGTACATAAGCAAAAATCAGAGGTGCAAAGCATTCATCATTACTATGACATATCACTATGAAAGAATTCATCAATATTATGAGAAAAACGAAGAACTCGGGCATCAGAATAGCTATCATTTTTACATATCCCTTATTTTACAGAAAATAGTGATTCAAGACTTAGTTATCAAATAACGAGAGTAACGCAGCTACCCAAGAATTACGCCGACGAGCGACAGCTATTTAGCGTTATGGTTTCTCGTTGGAATGCAATGTCTTTCACTTCTGCAAGCAAAATCGTATAATTTTAGCATTCCTTTGCATTACAGTTATTTTTTGTTTCGTAGGAAAAACGATAAATGAGCAACAAATTGTTGCAAAATATCACATGAAATTAGAAAAAACCGTTACTTAAACATAATTTACCAAAAAAAGTGTATGGCGATGAATATTTATCACATGTACGTGTTTTGGGGGGTTTAAGCGTTTTCAAGATGACTGAGGCCTAGAATTACGAGACGTTGAAGATGATGCACGTCTTTTTTCGTCAAAAATATATGACAATATCGAAACATTCGGTAATCTGGATCTCTCAGATCGTCGGTTAAGTATTCGTGCGAGGGCTGATACTATAAGAATTGACAAATAATCCGTACGGCCAATTTTTCCACCAAGGCAATGCACCATCTCATTCCACATTGTCTGCCAAGATGTTTCTAGCCAAGCACAGCAGCCCAGTGTTAGACTATCCATCTCATTCATATGATCTTGAGTCCAATTCTATCTGTTTTCTAAGGTGAAATGTGCATCAAATGTGTTAAGGTTTGAGTCTGTTGAAGCTGTGAAAGAGAAACAAAAAGCTTCTTTAAAGAGCTGATAGAAGACTTCCAGAACTATTTCGAACAATTCAAGAATGACAAGGAGCGTTTGGGGGACAGAGGAGGGGTGTATATTGAACGTTATAATTATTATATATGTATGACTTCAAAATAAAATGCATTACAGTGTCATTCTTGCTATTTAATGGCCACACACGTAGAAGAGAATTAATGTTAATGTCAGAACCCCTATACCAGATGCACCAGTTGTTTTGGAGAGATTAATATTTAAATCATTTATCAAGTACGTACATCAAGCTATTACCCAACGTTCTGATATAGATTTGGTTTATTATAACTACACTCAAAAGAAAATTAATTAGTCTTATGAACTGGGTAATTGATGTTAAATCATGAAAAAGAAAGTACATTATTGTTTAAGAAATAATAATTAATGTATTTTTTCATCAGTGCAAAATGCTTAATTTGTACTTTCTATTTAAATGTGTGAATTTATATCGAACGTTAATTTTAAAATATTTATTTTTATGCTGTTCAATTTACTTTACTTTCGTAATAAGATATTTTAAACTTGTATGGTAGCTCTCATCAATAACGACAGCAGAAGGTACAACGGTTAAATAATCTAGCATGAAGAGGAATTCCTTTTGGTGCAGTTGATATAATTATTGCTAAAAGTGTATGGACATCTCTTTGGACCCAAAGATTAATGGATGGAAACACTGTAGGCACTGAATGTCTATTGTCCTCCTTGCCACTGGGGAGCAAATATCACTCTTGTCCCAATGGTAACTTAAGATTTGAACACTAGAAGGAAGCACGGCTTAGAAATACTGTTTGTATGTACTCCTAATGCAAAAACTTGCAACTGTGTGTCTATCTAAGACAAATGCTAAGGTTACAAATAATAGTATTCCGACTGCGGAGCACGAATGAAATAGACTCACCATCTCAAATAAAGACATTAGATGATGTCAAATAGAAATTGTCCAAAGTAAAATTCACTGCAATAGGAAGGGGATTTATATCAATTGCAGCAATGAAAACTGTCATTAAAATCATTCAGAACGTTATTTTTCATATCAACGTTATTTTTCATATCAAAACGATTATACTGTAGGGAATGGGTTGTATACGGCCGCTGTCTTAAGCAACGACTCCAGAACAAAAATTCCTTTATAACTAGCCTAACAGGAATTCCTATTGTTCTATTTGATAAGAGCAGTACAAAATGATGACCACGTGAGCTTTCTCTGAACCGATGGATCGAGGGTCCAAGTAATCCCCATCACTGAAGGTCAAGTAAAATCCTCCCTCGAGGAAGGGGGAGAAACATCACAGCTGAACATATATAAATTGACAATGCTTGCAAGATTTATAAGAAATTAATTCTGCTACCTTAAGGTTTTGAAATAATGAGATATTTGTCCATCCGCTTTTGTTTCATTTATTCTTAAGTAGCACATTATTTTTTAATTTGTTTCTTTGCTAATTCAGTGTCATTCATAGACTTTTCACACGAGTTTGAACAGAATATGTACTACCAAAAAGATATAAGTAACAGATAAATAGTAATTTAATTAAAATTCTACTCAGAATATATCTGTGCATTATTACAAGTTCAAGAGTTTGCAGACAATGGTAGAATACAATTCTGATTCCAACTCAGATGATAAGAAATATCACACAAGAATAGAATGGACACATTCATGCCAATAATAATGACAATTTATTTAAAAGCTCTTAAGACAATTTATGGGAAAGATAAACAGAAGATAGAACTGTGAATCCAGAATGCGATTCCTCTTTCATTCTCCTTATTGTTTTGCTTTTCAGTACTACCTTATATAGCAGTAGCGGAAGGTATTAAATTCACTTCAGCTTTACGTAGCTTACACAGGCTTGCCTTGACACAATAGCCGACTCGTCCTCATAGTTGTAGAATAACACCAAGCTGATGGTGATAGCCATTCGCCATAGTACTGCCCCTGCATTCACTAAGACGGCGAACATTGGAATCAGAATACAGGACGTTAATAACTACCAAAGGAGTGATGACAGCAGAAGAGATCACCTTGTTAACAGCATCTGTAAACAGAGGAGATGGCTTCCAAAGATCTGGCTCGTTGAGGCGAAGATGAAGAAAAGTGAATCTCATCGTGAAGCTAAATGCTGCAAAAAATATCAGGTGAGTTGTGTTGAGGAAAGATGGATTTCCGCGTAAAGCGCAATGCATCAGAAAGTGAGTACTGATACGCTCAAAGTGAGTCTTGGAATGTCCAAAGTGATCTTTGAACGAAAAAGGCTGAGATGGATCATCCAGCATAATGCTGTAGAAATAGTCTGATATGCTATACTGTGGATGATGAATGTAGGATTTGAGAGTTCAATACAATGCTACAGAGAAATTTAAGCAAGTGCATTGAGGACTAATGCGAATCGTAAGCAACATAAATTGTTCAATTGAAACTTCATTTAAGTAATAAAATCTATATATTGCCGAAGATTACCAGAAATGGGTATTGCAGAACCGTGAACTGCGTGCAGTATAAGATCTTGTTGTGTAAAGAACTACAGGAGAATTTGTAATAATATCCATCAACTGCAGGATTATTTGTAATAATATCTGTCAACTGCAAGATGAATTTGTAATAATATCCATCAATTGCAAAATTATTTGTAATAATATTCCTCAACTGCAAGAGGATTTGTAACAATATTCCTCAACTGCAGGAGAATTTTTAATGATGTTCATCAACTGGAGGAAAATTTGTAACACTATCCGTAAAATGAAGGATGAATTTGAATACTATCCTTCAACTGCAGAAGGAGTATCAAAAATATACGAAACCAGGATAGAAATTTTGATCTCTAAGCAGCAATAACGTCGGGTAATTTAAAAGATTCGCTGATGAATAATGAATTGGTATTCGATTTGGAAAGACAAACTGAGGATCGTCCTCCTAAAACGGCAGTGTTTCGATCGCCACACGTGAGTAAACACGGTTAAAGAATAAACGCAAAGACAGAATTTAACATGGTAATGGGTTAGTAAGAATTACAAAGTCCAAAAGTGAGCAAACAAAGTAATGGTGCAAAAGCCAAATTCCGTTGGTAAACACAATGCAAATATTGGAATTAAGTGAAACAGACTAAAGTTGAAAAGACAAGCTGAAAAATCTCCAAAAGAAAAAAAAAATGTCCTTCAAAAATGATAAGAGTAAGGGTCACCGATGTTGAGAGTAGTGTGAAAACCGTAAGGGTCACCGATGTTGCAAATCAAACATTGTCAAAATCTTACAACCGCATCACGGAACATTTGTCAGAAAATGATCATGTTTGCAGCACGTCCAATATCCTTTCGTATGGTGTGACGACGGTTACAGCAGCGTGAACTATCAGCACTGCGACCATTACTTCGACTTTCCTTGACAATAAGCTTAAAGAGAGATGGTACCGAATGAAAAAGCTAGATAAAGAAGTGGCACTATGTCGTCTTTTTAGACGAGCGTCTGTTCCGCAGGCAGTATTCTGAAGGGTTTATTCGTGTCTGGAGGTGCCGAGGAGACCACTCATGCCTACTTGCATTTGATATTGGCGTAAGAACCCAGCAACTGAAGTGATGGTATAGGCAGTAATTCGGTACGCGACATGCACATTTTTGGTTCGGACAGACGATATTTTGAATGCAGATCGGTACATTTCTGACATCTTATAGCCAGTTTTTGTGCGCTATTTTCGAGACCTACAAAGCACCATCTTCCAGTGAGATAATGCAAGACTACATGTTGCACGTAGTTTTCTGACCTTCACCGATAAACAGGTTATTCGATTGTTACTCTGACCGGCATGGTCTCCAGATCTGTAACCCTTAGAATATCAGGAAATAAGTTGCTGAGAGACTAGTCCGACACCTCTCATGCATGCAAGTAAGAGCTAGGAGCAGAGAAATTAAATTTAAATTAAGAAACGTTTTTAGAATTTACAATTAAAAGTTTCCAATGAGAATGTATTAAACCTTATTGTGAGTGAACATAATGTTTCAAAACTATTCAGATTCTCATTTAAATCTAATAATTTCTTAAAATGACAGAATTTGGAAGAAATATTAATTGAAATTCATTGTTTCATCTTGCTGATTTACTTTTGTGGTTGAATTATGTTTGCTTAGTTGGATTTTACTTTTTATTAAGTTTGTCTGCATAGAGTATTCTAATGAAACTAATCACAAGCGATTTCTTTCATTGAGAACCTTAAAATCTATCCACTTCAAAGTTAACAGTTTTTAAAATTTAGTTTAAAATTATTGTACTATTTTTAAAAATGACAAATTTAGAAAGAAGAATCAAATTAATAATTTTTACAGAGGATTCTTTTAAAGGTTATTTTCACTTAATAAAATGTTCTTCGACAACATTCATTTACTTTTGTTTCATAATTAATATTTCTCAGCAAGGTTTCTTAGAATCGAATAAAGTGTTTCTAATATTTCTTTAACACTCCATGAAATACTCTTAATATAATAATATCTTACGCATTCTTTTCTGAGAAGAAGTCTGCTGTTTAAAATTAAGATAATTTAATTTTTTTACTTGATTAAGTTCAGAAACACTGGTAAGAATTTGATGTAATTTGGATGTAATTATGTTTATGTAAAAAAATAAACAACACCATGTATTTAAAGTACAGAAATATACTAAGGATAAAACATGTATTATCCTGTGTAAGGTTCTTGTGAAAAATAATATTATTTAACAATATGTTACAGTATGTAACAAAAAAGGTGTAAATATGGAGTATACAACCCCCTTTATGAAATTATATAGCTTTCGTAAGGTATGTAACGGTTTCCTGCTTTGGAAGGAGGCTGGAAATGATATATTTAATGTGTCCATTTGGCATTGGTCCCCTTCATCCAGAAACGCTGTTTTCAGATCCTGAAAAGGAGGAAAATGTGTTGGAATAACCATTTCCATAAGATTTCAGTTATGCTTTATAGGGTTAAGATCTATAGATATGAGGGAGGCTAATATTCTTCCGGTAAATATCCATATTTACCTGAATACTCCAGGCTGTTTAGACCTGTAAGGATGAACGCTGTCAACCATCAAAATTAAATAAAGTCTTAATTTCTTCCCTGATAACATAAGGATCCAAGATTTCATTCCCACACCTCAAAGCAATCAATTCAACTTTTGTCAAAGATATGAAGGTGGTAAACTCCTGTTCAGTTTATCAACCCCCGACTGTCATACCGGTATCTTTCTGCCGTATGTTGTAAAGTATTTAACGGACCCTGGCTCCTTCCAGATGAAGGTGAAGAATAAGTGGTAAGGTTATTCCAGTTCATTTAATGACTTCAAATGAATATTTCTACTTATCTGCCTATATAAAAGTCTCTGTCAGTTTAAAGTAATTATATTGAGCAAACCATAAACATTAATCGTTGAGATATTCATCAGCAATCTTAGGTAAGTGAGGTCGGAAATAATCATCTATTTGAATAAATTCATCAAGAGGGAGTCTTAGAAAAATCAGAGCCCACTGCTTCCTATTCTTATCTCAGAAGATCATCGGAAGTTCCATACACTTGAAAATGCTTAGTCTGTATTCATTAATGTACCTTAAGAATATAAGAAGTGTATGTTCTATTAAATTTTTGGTTAGTTTCATGTAATTTGCATATCTTATATATTTTTGAAGGATTGTACCCTGAATGTTTAGGCATGTGAATTTCATTGATATCTTATTTTTAATTGCTCTTAGTGAAATAAATGTTAGTTAGAGATTTATATAAAATTTCTACAGTGCATATAAAATGGCGACTTTTAATCATGTGAATCTATTTTGAGCTTAAGCATTGTAAAAGGAACATTCAAAGAAGTAAGGAGTAAAGTAAATTACCGAATAATTGAGCTAAAAACAAAAAAAAAATCAAGTAGTTAATTGAAGTAAGGGAAACGAAAATATATTTAATGTTTGTAATGAAAAAAAAGATTCTCATCTTGGAAAAATAGAAAGTTATACTTTGTTTCTCTAGTGAGCATGAATGATGACAAAAATGCAATGAGAACAATTAAGGAATCACTACTTTCTAGGTACTGAAATTATACTATTTTCTTTAGGACAAAACTTTAAAATCAAGAATAGTTATCTTTGATTTTCAAGAAAGGTTTAAAATAATAATTTGTTAGTAGAAGTTTGTTTAATAATATTTTACCATGTCCGTTTCCTTATAGTTTTTAACATTAAATTTTTATAGTTGTATTGTTTACTTATGATATGTTGCTTATTTGTCACATCTTCATAGTTTATTTAAGATATAAATTCATTTTTTCTCTTCGCATTTGTAAACATTTTTCTGTTTTATTTTTGTATATTAAACTTGTTTTGCTCTTCCTATTCTTTGCTTAAGCTTCAAATAATCGTAGTTTATTTTAAATTCTTAATTAATCTTCTTGTTATGTTTCCAAAGTGTTGTATTTAATTTTAGTATATTATAATTGTGTTATATTTAATCTTTTCATAAATCATACAAACAGATCAAACAATTTTAAAATATATACATTTCTAGTTTTGAAAGGGCATTCTGTTTTATTGATCTCGAAATGATCGAGACTTTCTTTGATTTATTCAAATCTAGCAGTATACTCAAATTAATATTCTTTTACACTCTATTTCCATCGCCAAAATATATTCAGATTTTTTTGGATATTACTATCGTTTGCTTTACTAAAGAAAATACACTGTTAATAAGTTTTAAATGTTGCTAATCAATACAATTTTATCTCATTTACTACTACACTATTTAACTTAAAATTGCATGTTAATGATGGATGGTTATAATGGTACTGCAGTTACACATTTATTAAAGGTAGGTGTATGTTTGTAATGTCTCTTTCAGTGTAACGGCAGTGCACTCTTGTTGTCTACAAATAATGTTATGCCTTGTATTAGAGGTGTTTTTAAAGTAAGTGCCCCTTTCAGATATAAAAGTGGTAGCTCTACTGTTGCAATTCCATGTGAATGCACTGAGCATTCATAGTTAATGATAGACGTCATAATCAAAGCTTTTGTTCTTGTTTACATTTTTGCGCATTTAAAATGCATAACATAATTGGAGATGCCACTGATTGAAAAACGCGCTTTTTCTTTTTTTTTTTTTGCATGAAAATGACATGAAAGCTGCTGAAATTAATTAACAGATAAATAGAGTTTATTCAAACACTATGGGCCATGGAATGGTAAGAAAACGGAAGAAAGCATTCGAAGATATAAATGGAGACATTAAACATCTCCCTTTCCTCCAAAGTGAAGCTCAAACAAACAAACTCAGTACACAAAATCATGTGCAATGTGTTTTGCGATAGCCAGGTAATGATGCGTGTGAGCCTTTTTCCTCTTATGGAGAATTCCGAAACATGTTGTATCACCATAAATAAACTATATTCAACTTCTTAATATACTTAAATGTCAATGCCAGACAATGATAATGTCAAAAATACCATAGTGCAGAGGTTAGCCCTATTTTCGCAAATTTTTGTGAGTGTGGAATGCAGAAACTAGTTGCACGGTATGTCTTAATAATGGAGGAAATTTTGTTTTGTAGTGGATTCAGGTACATGTTTTCTTATAAAAATAAAATAATAGAAAAACTGCTCTTGGTTTGTTCTTAAAATATCAAACAGGCACTTACTTAAGAAATCGCTTATATTTTTATAAAATTACACATAATATAGCATCGAACTTTATTCAGTTTTCTCTCTTTTGCCTTCGAATATTACTATCTCATACCATCATTAAGTTTCCCATTTTGTTAATGTATAATTTGTTTCTTACATGCTCAGTCTTATAACCTGATCTCTTGTTTCAATGATGTGTAATATTTTGTAATTTATAGTATTCTTATCTTTTATTTTCAAGGTGTATTATTATTATTTGAATTGTTTCAATAAATATCTTAAAATAGCAAGCATCTTTAAAAAGATAACATGTTTTAAAAATTACCCTTGTTTAAAATTAGTAAACTAAAAGTTAATGTGAATGACGGTTTATTGAAATTAAAGAGGGAAGAGTAAATAAAGAAGCATAAAATATATTCTTTAAGCAATTCTCGAATAAATTATTAAGAATGGACACTGTTTTTCCGGAATTCAGTTAATATTAATCAAGCATTAATCGGTTGCAATAGCGTCTTATCATCTACTTATAAGTATTGCAAATGTAAATATACTTAATTTCATGTTACTAAGGTTTACTTTTGACCAAATAAAATTTTAATTTAATGTATATTTTGCAATATTATTTTATTCCTATACATAGAAAAATTCAACCAGAACACGTTACTACATGAACGTAAATAATGATGTCATTTATTCCCTGCATTAATACAAGTATTAATTTTTTAATTAATTTCACAATCCTCCATGAGTAAGTGCACATACTGAAGGAAACGATTTAATTATTAGCGATCGAATTTGCTTTTGAATAATTAATTTTTTAACTAAAATTTAATTTCACATAATAATCTAAGCGTATTTTCCTAATATTGGCGTTACTTGATATTTGTCTTCTGCTTTAATTTTCTTAATTTAAAGTTCTTAACTTTTCAAAATTTAAACAAATTTTTTTTGAAAATATGTCTGCACGTATTCCATTACAAATTCTTCGATATTATGCACCTTATTTTTATCATAATTAAGCAAATGAAATTAAAATATGGTATAGTTAAATTTAAACTTAACTAAACACTTCAATATTTATTGAATAAATTAATCTTATAAAGGTAATTCATATTGTAGAAATGTATACAATATAAGAAAATAACTTTCACTTGTATTTTGTTGTTGATTTAATCATACCTTATATATTGAGCTATAAGAATTGTACACATATTAGTAGGTTGTAA
>BMAW01070816.1:703-11371 GCA_019974015.1 Nephila pilipes | reverse complement strand
TAAACTGCTGTTTGTAGAAAATGCAACACCATGAAGGAATCATCAGAATCAAATGAAATTCGCAGCAAATGTCAATTATAGGATATTATGCAAATTAATAAAGTTTCAGAGCCATCGCGCGTGCGCGGCGCGCGCAGCGCCCTCTGAATTGATGCTGAAAGCGTATAAATAAAGTGCTGTAGCGGGACGTTGAAAAAAGTCTATGATTATTTGTTAGTGGCAAACGTTTAGTTAGACCTGAGTATGCCTCCACGACGGAAGAATAAGAAATTCAAGCAACTTACGGAGTTTGAACGAGGGAGGATAATCGGCCTTCGAGAAGGAGGATTTTCCTATCGAGCAATAGCAGCTCGTATGCAGCGGAACAGTTCCACAGTGATGCGAGTTTGGAAGCAGTGGACCGACGAGCACCGAACAACTCGAAAAACAGGCACTGGACGACAGAAGGTGACGTCAGAGCGCGATGATCGACACCTGCTCCGCATGGCGGTGAATGATCGCACAGCTTCCTCCAGGCAGCTGACAGCACGTTGGTCTACTGCTACAGGTGTACAATTGTCGGCTTCGTCAATTCGTCGTCGTCTGCTGCGCCGTGGATTGCGTGCAAGGGTGCCTTTATACAGGATTCCCCTCACGGCGAATCATCGACGGCTGCGTCGGCAGTGGGCTCTTGAGCACAGAGACAGGCGAGTTGATTGGCACCAAGTTGTCTTTTCAGATGAATCACGCTTCAATTTGTGGACCCATGATGGCCGTGTTCGTGTTAGACGTTATGCCGGTCAACGCTGCCTTCCTGAGTGTATTATTGAACGACATAGTGGTCGAACACCCGGAGTTATGGTCTGGGGTGCGATTTCGTATCATGGACGATCCAATTTGATACGAATTGAGGGTAATCTCAATAGCAACAGGTACGTCCGTGAAGTGCTACAGCCCGAAGTCGTTCCTTTCCTTCAAGGCATCCCTGGAGCTATCTTTCAGCAGGATAATGCACGCCCACATGTTGCGCCGACTGTTCGAGAATTCTGTTCAGCACAACGCATGCAACTTCTTCCTTGGCCTGCTTATTCACCGGATATGTCGCCTATTGAGCACGTGTGGGATATGGTTGGTCGGCGTCTCGCTCGTGATCCGCGTCCTGCAGTTTCCAAAGACGAACTTTGGTTGCGCATACAAGCGATATGGAATTCTCTTCCTCAAGCAGATATTCAACATCTGTTTGACTCCATGCCACGTCGTATAGCAGCACTTATTGCAGCGCATGGTGGCTGCACCAAATACTGATTTCGGACGCTTAATTTGTTTCTTTTGTTTTGAAAATTTCATCATTTATTTGTATCAGTACAAGCCGTTTCTGCATTAAATTTCATTTGATTCTGATGATTCTTTCATGGTGTTGCATTTTCTACAAACAGCAGTATATATATACACAGAGAGAGAAAACTTTAGAGGAGAGTGCTTAGTATTGATATTTTAATCATTCATTAGAACTGTAAAATATTTTTCCTGGAAGTAATACTCAGATTTTGAGAAATAATTTTTGTGTGAAAAATAAGGAAATTAAAATTTCCCAAAAAATTATACAAATTCTTCAAAGAAAATATGCAGTAATATCATTTAAAATCAGTTTACTATATGTTGTGTATTGTTTTCCTATATGAGGTGCTAAATATTTTGTTTATTTTTAGAATATTCTTTTTAAAAAGAGTATCTAAATGCAAATATTTCTATACATTGTGACCATAGTAAACTGGAAGTGAAAGAAAAAGTTTTTGAACAAAAAAAAAAATACTTTTGTGTTTGCATAAAATGATAAAATTTCATTTCTTAACACACAAAATTCCTAAACTCTAAAAATAATTTTCAAAACGAAAGTGTCACACAGCCTTTGATTATGCAATTTTTCCAAATGGACACATTACCGAATTACCGTCTACAGCTTTTTCTTTCTTAATATGAAGTTTTTTGCTAAAGATTTTTGTTTGTTCAGTGCATATGAGAATACTTTCTTCTTTCTCTTACATGCCAGTTGTCAAGATATGGAGCAAATGAAACATCTCGGCCAAACAGTGTAATCTAGAATTCCAAATATCGTACTAAAGAAGGTAGAAAATTTTAATTGTTTCATTTGTTGATAAAAAGGCAAGAAGTTCTTTTGCACACGAGTAAGTCCTTTGACAATCACTTCATCCCAATATGTGAGAACAGGTGCTTGTGCTATGAATCAGTATCGATACAAACCTCAACGAATGAACGCGATTTGACAGATCTTGTCACAAAATTTTCCATCTCAAGAACTTAAATATTTTCAATATGCTAGGGGCTTTGACAAAAAGGTCTCTTTATGAAGAACACAATAAGCTACGATAGCATTTTAGTTTCTGTTTTAAATTACTAAATTAATTTTTAAAGATAAAAGGTTCTTGTTGAAAGGCGGTAATGTAACATCCGTAGTCCCGCCTCCATAATGTTTAAATCTAACGCACCGAAGTTATTATGATTGTGGCTATAAAAATAAAAAAAAATGTGAAGAGGTAAGTTTAAACAGAGAAATATATTATTGCTCCAATATTGTTTTCTATGTTATCAATTTGTATTTTGTTTGAATAAACTAATTTTTTTATTGAACGTGATATAGTTTTCTGCACTGTTATGATCCTTTAATCTTGAAGAATGAAAAGTTTCACATTTTGGACTGCCTAGTGTTTCTGAGAATTGCCTTATAAATGATTAGTGTTTTAAT
This sequence comes from Nephila pilipes, assembly GCA_019974015.1. Lineage (NCBI taxonomy): Eukaryota > Metazoa > Arthropoda > Arachnida > Araneae > Nephilidae > Nephila > Nephila pilipes. Next base: position 8,628 of record BMAW01070816.1, on the reverse strand, counting down.
TTCTATGTTACTTTCATCAAAACTCTTAAAAATATTAGAAAAATCGTTTTGACAAATACATGTAATAAATAGGATCATGTAAAAGCATTTATGCACATTTGATATGGCCTTTAAGAAATTACATGTAAAATAATTGTCTCCAAATAAAATTTAAAACGAGATAAATAATACATCCAAACCTTTATTTCACTTATATGTAATTTCAATCGAAATACGGATATGTTTTAATAAATATGAAATTCTAGTATAATGTGTATTTATTATAATCTAAAAGTATCAGAAATAATTACACAATATATAATAGCAGAATGTAATATTTCCCACACTCTCCAATGAAATTTAACATCAGATATAATTGCATACCTGAAACATGTTATAATTCTACAAATTCGTTTCTGAAGCTTCTCCATCACAACGTTCCAAGACTCTCTGCAATTACCGAAATTAAACATAATACAGATCATTCTAATACATCTCTCCTGAGCTAGGAGATGAAATGAACTACAACAGGAGTAGACCTCTACAGAGAGACATTTGATTTGCATAATTGTCCATTTGAACCATGCGTTTAGCTGTTCTACTAGTATCCAAGGATAACGATGATGATTTCCATCTCTTAATAAGAAATATATTCATGTGTTGAAGACAATGGAAGCATCCCTTCTATTACTCTAGGTTATTATTTGTGGCTCTGGAAACTTAAAGTAATATAAGAATACAATCGCTTTTTTTTTATAAAAAGGAGGAGATATCAGTTTGCTAAATGAATAATACATTGAAAGAGATCAAAATGAGTTACATTAAATTTCTAACGTTAGAAAAAATATACATACTGAAAGTAAACGTTTGCAAAATTAAAAGTGATGTTGAAAGTAATGTCTGAAAATTTAAATATTTAATAAAAGTGTAACCATTCTGTAAAAGCGTATGTTGAAACATCATAATCAGTAATTCATACTCATTAGCCAGAATTATACAATTTGAAATTCTACACAAAAATTTTGCTTTAAGATTTGCACCTTTAATGTTTGTGATCAATTTGGTTAGTCAGAATATCTTATAAATTCTTTAAAAGGTGTAAAATATTTAAATTACTATGGAATAAAATAAAATTAAAATGCTTGAAAATGTTCTTAGAGTTCCAAAAAAATTTACCACATTCTTATAAGAAATCTAAATAAATTTCAATCTTTTTTCACAGGACATTCTTTAGGACGAATACATAATCTCTACTACTCTAAAAAATAAAATAACTCAAACTATTAATGCAAGTGGGAAATTCATAAGCAAAAACTTTTGAAAATATCCGTTAGTTTTGAACAAAAACTAAAAATATTTCCAATTAAAATTACAATTAAATAAATGAAATGTATAACATAAATATTTTTAACTATTCTAAAGCACAATTTCATTAATTAAGACCGTAGTTGAAATCTTCCCATCAGGGCATTTCGACAAACCTCTCTGTGATTCATTTCATTCGCCTGAAGTTTTCGTTCGAATTAATGGAAATAGATATAACCTTCTAGTTAAGCAGTAACTACTTACTCCCCGTGTATGTTCATTCACCTTTTCACTTTTCTTTAGCAGAAAACTGCATTTGAAGAGTGAAGATATTGGGAATTATTAATTAACTAAACCACAGAAACAATCAGAGCGGGATATGTTACTTCAATTTAATACATAGTTTCTAATGACTATCGAAAGTTCATTAATTTTGCTTCTTATTATTTAGAAGTAGTGAAGAACGAATTCTAGAGGAAATTTGAGTTAATTTAAATGAGTTTCTTAAACTATTCTTGATTAATCAAACTTCTGGGTATTGATGGAGATATTTATTATCACAGAGATGTGTTTAAATATATTTCTCTCTAATCAGAAAAGAAAACCTTATTTCAAAAATTTATTTCATCGATTTACTTTGTATATATATATATATATATATATATATATATAAACGTAGGGGAAAATCAAGGAACATGTTTCCTCATTTCAACGATATTTAAAAACGGTGTCGTAATCTTTCAGAAAAAATATATATGCCCCAGGATATTTATCTTAAAGCAATATACTGTAATTTCCAGAATGGGAATTTACGTTTATGAAATTTAAGCTTTCAGAGATCAAGGCGTTTCCACTGATGCAGTTCTTACATGCATTTAAAAGAATTATTCCGCTAAGATTATTATTGTAAATAACTTTTGATCCCTACCTTGCTGCACCCATGTGGAAGACCAGCCAGTTGACTTCTGTGATCTTTATTGTGCTTATATTCTTTCCCTTGTTCCAATCTACATGTTTTAGTCATCATAAAGAGATCTTGAAAAAATTACATACTTCCTTCACTTAAATCAGCATATATATTAGTTTGAATACTCTCTGTTCTTTATTTGTTGGTGAATGTGTGTTTCGGACCTGTAGTTTATCCCTCCTAAAGTAAATTATCTATATTTCTTTCTATGTTAAATGTGAACCCTACTCGACCTGCTTTGCAAAAAAGAATTCAAATGAATTTATTCTTTCTGCACCTTCACCTCAATCTGATTCTTCTTGGCCTTGACAGATCCCGTCTACTTTGCTATAAATATTTGTTGAATACCTTTAAAAGAAGAAATAACCAGTCAATTTTTCAAAATGGAACCCATTTGGAATAGAATAGCTTTAAGCTTAGTGTCATTTTCTATGATGAACAAATTGGAAATTGAAAAGCAAGTGAATATTTTTAATTGACCTCAAAAGATGTATACGATGTTGAAGGACTGAAACAGATATTTATAAATGCCACAGTGAAAACGAGTCAAAAGATTGGTACCATAAGATGGTCAAATCTGGAGGACTACTTTACAAAGGAAAAAAACAATGAGGAAAGGGAAGAACAATTTAGAATATAAAAACTGGTTTGCACTCAAAACTTATTGCGTGACTTATAATTGTAAATGACTTCAAACGAGAACCTTATTGGTGAAGCAGATTTAGGAAAAGAAAAATAATGAGCGCTTCAGAAAGAGTAAAGCAACAATTTCTGAGTGACAAGCAAAATCCAGGAAGCCTTTTTAAAAGAAAGGTCACACCCGAGAGAGATTTTCTTAATATCGTAGTTATTTGTGCAAAGGAGAATGAATGAATATGAGAAACAATAGTACATGAAAGGTATCAAAAAGTTTTGCAATTTTATAAGATAATTTTTTCAAAAAGAATTGAATGTTGATGATGGATTCCACACCCCTCATTAATTTTGTATTTATATTTAAAATCAGCAGTACGTTATTTAATTATCTCTTTGATCTTAAGGTTTAATTAATTAATTATTACTTTCTAAATAACTCTTTTATCGCAATATATATGCATGTATTTTATCAAAACAATTTTACTATAAAGAAACTTATTCAGAGAAAACATTTTTTTTCTTCTATTAAACACTTATAAGAAAGAATGGATTAAAATTTTACATTTATAAATTTTTATTCAGAGAAAACATAATTATTTTATTCAAGCGTTTTTAAGAAATGATTGTTAAAATTTTTGATCTTGTTAAACACAATTCTTCCATTTTATTTATTCAATCATTCATTTTTTATATTCCTTTTGCAGTCATATTTGCAACAGATTTTCTACCCAGCCCTCATAGAATCTCGATGTTGAATTGACATTATCCATACTTCATGACACTCATATCCCTTGACTTTTATTTTTTATGTCTGAGATTCTGATTTTTCTTACTTTATCTCTGTCAATGACTTGAGTTTAGATTTTTTTTTCCATTTAGGTGCCTTTTCTTTAAGATACTCGTATCGTCTGACTTTTATTTTTATAAGTCTGAGAGCATGATATTTTTTTCCATTTTATCTCTGTCTATGATCTGAGTTCCTTTTCTTTTATTTAACACATATTTCTACAAAAATTCTATTAGTATGATAAAAAATTGAAAAAAAAATGCGTTCCTTTAAAAAACATTTAACTGTTTATAAAAAGTGAACTTGAAACTCTTATTACTTAAAACCGTAACTTCTAGCATTTCAAATATAATTACATATCAAAATTTTAATGACAAATTATCTACTGGCAAATATCAGTATTTTAAATTGTATTTAATGTTATGTAAAACATAATTTGCTTCGTCTTTGATTAAATATAATTTCTAATTTTATTTTCTTCCCATGATAGTATATTCAACTTGTCAAAAACAATTTAAATTTATAATAATAAAAAGCAAATTTTTTTACTGTTTTTGGTTGGCGATATAGCTGAAAGATTACAAAGAACAGGAGCATTAAATCTAGCGCAAATAATTTATTTGTACTGATATTGTGTCTTTTGGAGCCATTTCTCCTTTGAAATTCTTTTTAAATGATCAAAAGGTCTTTGAATTTAATACGTGTAGCTTGGAAATCACAGCATATCTTGTCCCATTAATGGTTTGATTTGTTCTTTGTAAAATAATTAATATTAATTTTTGTTTTATTAGGGAAATAATTAAGATCCACTTTAAGGATGAATCATCATCTGAAAAAAAAATTCTTTGAAATAATATCAGAGAAACTATTCGTTGACAATGTAAATCTCAGTTTTGGAGTGTTTTCTGATTTGTCTCGGTGGCAAGAAATTAATTACTAATTACCTTGAGTGCAACAATTATTGTTAGTTATAGTTTACTATCTTATTATTGTTATTAACTTATTACTGATTTTAAGTACAAGTGTTCTAATCCCCCTTGATCAAAAGCAAACATAAATATATCTTTAAGGTCTAATTGATGACTTTATATACTTTATATCTAATTTCTTACTGATAATATTAATTATTATATAGTTGTCAGTTCTCATGAATTGAAAATTATACTTTCTGTTTCGATTCTAAGGTACCCGTTGAATTCCTGTTCTTTATAGTTACGTTTATTTTTTTAAGTTTATACTTATAAAAATAATTAGATGCAAAAGAAACAGTGTTCTTTTTTCATTTTATGCTGCCTGTTAATTACTATTTATTAATAATTTTATTACTGTTTTTATTAATATTTGAAACATGCTTGGTGAAACTAAATTTTAAATATCGCTTTAGTTTTAACTGACTACTTGATATATTGTATAGCGAATTATATTGCCTGTAATAATCATACATTTTTTTCAGTTTTAAGCTACCTGAGGAATTTATTTTTCATAAATGTTTAACATAATTTCTCAAGCGGTTTTTTTTTTTTTCTATTTTAGTGATTTTTTTTCCTCTCTGTAATTTACTGGATCGCTTGTATGCCTATTTGTCGGTCATGTATTAAGCAATAAGAATTTTGGTGAATTAGAAATATTTGGTAAATATAAACATTGTTACTTTAAATTTGTTTATTTTATTAATCTTCAATTGTTTAATTATGTTCATAATAAATATTCTTTTCCATGTTGGGGGACAATAACTGTTTTTGAGACAATCCTTTTTCGTTTTTATATATTACCATTCTATGTTACATAATTTTTTCATCGTTAAAATGACAATAAAACTATATTTAATATAACTATTGTTAGTTATAATTACTTTTGGTATTTTAGGCTGTATTTTGATTGATTTTTTTGTGTTTTATGTTACCTGCTGATTAAATGTTTGTGCATTATATTACCTGCTGATTAAATTTTTGAGTAATACGCTGTCTTCTGCTTAATTTGTTTTCTTGTTAACAAGATTTCTGTATTGTAAAAATTAACCTTATTTTGTTTCAATGCTTGACTCATTGATTTTCTTAATTTAGTATTAAATTTTATCTTTTAAGTTTCGTGTTAATTAATATTTACTTGGGCCATTAAAACAAACCAAAATTTCTGTGAGTTCCACGCTGCTTTCAAAATTTTATTCATGAAATACTTTCAATATATTATAGTATCAGTTTAATTTCTATTACTTTATACTTCCTTTTTTCTGTGCTGCCAGTATCAATTACTTTATTTTTTTTAACTTTATCTGCCTTTGATTATTTTGGCGTTGCATTTTTTCTATTAAATTTAAAACTGCTTCACCTTTTTTACAATTCAGAATGAACGCAGTGCTTAGCTAACCTTAACGAATGTTTTCTCTGAATCAACAGTGGCAAAGAATATATAAGGAATCCATTTATAAGTAACGTTAAATTGAATACAGAATTTCTGGATTCAGATGTTGAATCTATAATTTTTACTGACATGTGTCGCACCATTCAGACATGTATGTATTTTACACTATGGAACTAATGAAAAAATATTTAGTATTTATTTTTTTATATGGCGCTGTATGTAGAATCTTCGGTGCTCTGTAAAAACTCCCAAAAACTTGCTACTCCTTAACTCTTAACTCCGTTAAAATTCCTTAACTCCATTCCATATAAATCATCCTACACCCGTTGTTTGTCTCGGTTTACTTTTTTTTAAAATTTCCTTTTATAATCAAATTTATGTAGTAAATTTTTATATAATCTTTTGTAATTTTGTCTTATTTATTTAGTGTATCATTCTACCTTATTGTTTTATTCAAATCATACTAAGTGATATAAATAAGCTCGGCCACATTTTCATCTCTTTCTGAACATTACATTACTTTTTTACAGAAAACTTGAACGAAGCTTTTAAAAAAAAATTTTCAAGTTTCTTAGCTGTTATTTCCATCCAAATATATATTCTTTACCTAAATCTATTTATTCATTTCAAAAGATTAATACACCTTATTACTCTGAGTTTAAGCTCCCTATACAATACGAATTTTTTGATTTAAATGAATATTTACAATTATACTCTTGTGGATAGGATATTTCATTGCTAATAAAGTGCTTTAATTCCATTAAAGCAGATGGACTATTAAGATGTCTACAGATCTTAGCGTAACTTCAGAACCAAAATTCGAGAATTGATATAAAATTCCTTTCAAAATAAGTATTATTATTCATATTTTGAGTCTGAAATATTTTTGTATTTGCTTCTATTTATAGAAACCTTATCTTTAAAACCAATTTTTTTAAAAAATTGTTTGCATGGATTTAGTTTTATTTTATTCCATTTCTCTCGATTCACCATCTGCGTTCGTTTGTGTGTGTTAAACTTCATGTTATCTATACATTACTTAGATTACTTATTTAATATATGTATTATTTTACATTATTGTATTATTCAATTCACAATATACACACAAACACACACACACACACACACATATATATATATACGTATGTATGAATATTGTCATATTTTAATCGCTTAGTGAATGTAACATTTAATTTTTGTTATAAGTATTATTGAAATTTAATTTCGGCTAATATTAATGGAATATTTCATAATTTTAGTTACTTCTTCATTTAAAAATGTCAGTAATTAATATCTTATAAAACACATTTTTTTAAATAATAGTTATAATTTTTTTCAAAATGATGAACATTTTAAATACTTTTTTAAACACTTCATGCCAGACTTCCCCCATCCCCCCCATGAGGTTTAAATTTATAAATTTGACTTTGCTACTTTATTTGTGGAGCTATTCTTTATTTAGAAGATAATTTTCTTTATTTTTCAAATTCCACTTTTTTTTAAATTCCATGGGTATCGGGAATTAGTGAAATTGAAGAACTCGTTTTTAGAAGAAATAGGTTATATTTACTAGAATGTCTTTGGGAACATCTAAGACATTCTAGTATCTATAAACTATTTCTAAGACTAATCATTGCTTCTACTATTAGCTAACACACCAAAAGAAGCTAAATTTAAAGGACTGAAAAATTAAAATATCTCAAGGTTATATAAAATGTAGTTACTAAAATGATGGAAAATAAAAGCACAAAAAGTTAGTTAAAAGATCAGAAATGCTTCTATCTATCTATCTATCTATCTATCTATCTATCTATCTATCTATCTATCTATCTATCTATCTATCTATCTATCTATCTATCTATCTATCTATCTATCTATCTATCTATCTAT